>VDFB02263367.1:0-17548 GCA_007258455.2 Sequoia sempervirens
GAGTAACTCTTAGCGATGGATGTGGTCTCGCTGATAGGTATGTTGCTTTGGTATGATCTCTTGGCGATAGCGATAGTCTCACCGATGGGAATGCTAATGTCTATGTGAATTTTGAACATTGGTATGACCTCTCACCGAATAGCGATAGTCTTTCTGAATAGCGCTACATGTGGTGGTCATCGGTATGACGTCTCAGCGATATGGTTTGTCTTGCCAACTATTTTTTGAACTCGGTGTAACCTCTTGCCGAAGGTGACGACTCTTGGCGATATCGATGGTTGGGGATTTGTGGCATCAGGGAGACACGATTAGTCTCACTGACATGCGAACACAGTTTGAATGCTTTGACCGATTGAAAGACTATCACTAGTAGAATTTGGAAAATAAATGACTACGTGACTAAAACTTTAGTCACATGACTAAAAATGACTAAATTCTACTATTTTTTTGCAATTCACAAGTATAAATGACTAAATAAATGACTAATTTGGTCATCGGGTAAAATCACAACTAAATAATTGGTCAGACAAATAAAAATGACTAAATAAATGACTATTACTCCTCTATTCTTTTTTCTTTCGAATTTGATCATAATCCATAGAGCTTAAGCCCCTCTCATGGGACCCCTACCTAAGTGGGCCATTTGGCTACCTAGGTTGCTTGGTGCACCAAAAATACCTATTGTGTGGAATGCATTGCCTCTCGGTGTAGTCTTAAGGCCTTCACCAATTTTTTTTATAGTATAAATTCAATATTACATAAATTACTAATTCATTTTTTTCTATTCTACAATCATATTATATCTCATTTATAATATTACATATTTTATAGAATACTTACTCTTTTCCATTATATTCTTAAAATTTATATCTACTATACAAATCTAAAAATTAAATAATTCACTACTACATAAAGGAGAGGTTTAAGACATTAATTTAAGACAATATATTTATAATTTTCTAATTGTCTTAAAATAAGACGGTAAAAAAATACTTTTTTTTGTTTTTTATTTTTAATTTCCCTCTCTTCGTTCATTTTCCCTCCAACATCCATTTTCCTTTTCCCTCCCTCATTAATTCAACATGCATTTTGACGGTCATCTTCATATTCTTCCTACCCCTGTCTATTCACGTCTGTAGATTTTGTTGGAAAATCATGATGACTGTTAGGGAGGGATAGTCACACATTTAGAAGGGTATGGTTTCCCCCTCGTGGTTGTCCAAGGTCGAAGGTCAAATCTGGCATGCCAGGCTGAAGGAAAACCCATGACCTCATAAATGGGATTTTTTTTGGTAAGATTTAGGGAAAAAAAGGCTAATATAATATGAAAGGGGAGGTCGATTAGAGCTAGGAGGAGATTAGATGGTGTAAACTAGAGCTGGTCGTAGTTATTTAAGTGCTTTCTACTACATTGTTGAGAACGCAACACAATTTGTGCAGAACATTGAGGGGTTCGTAATATTTTTTTCCTCCAAAGTTTGTCTATTTTCTTTTTCTCAGTGGCATCGTTCACAAAACAAAAATTGTGCAAAATACTCTAGGTAAGTCACTTGCCATGGTTGCAGTAATTTTTAATTTGGGAAATTTGTACGCGGCTGAGTCATTTTCAATGTGTCATATTTCATTCGAAAATAGTTATGTTTAAAGATTTGGTGATCATGATTTGGCGATAAACTCTATGAACACCATGCATGAAAATGTTTTAGCAATTCATAAGCATAAGGGAATTGAATGTACTGCCTGTTATCCTCAAATTTTAACCATGCAATTTTTAAATTTTGAGTACATCTAGTTGAAGTTCAATAGTCATCTTGCATTCTTAAAAATAGTGAAGGTCCTTGTAGTCCCAACATGATTGAGTTGTGTAGTCACCAATCATAATGGCCTTAAATGTAGGTGATTGGGAATGAAATTGGTCATTTTGAAGTGGTTTTTAGGATTGAGTGTGAAAGCTACTAAAGAGGGATACCATATTCACTTCATATTGTTCTAGTAGAAATTGCAATAAAACTTTATTTGGATTGGAGGTGTAGTTGGTCCTATAATGAAAGAATGGGGATTCTATGGAATGCTTTAGGTAACCATCTAATGCATGCTATTGCTTTCAGGAATAGGGCAATGATGTTTAAGTTCACAATTCTCCACTATGTCATATTAGTATGTTGCCAAATGTCTATGCCCATCATGCATATTCATTCTTATTAAAAGCATAGCTATGATAAACTACTATACAAATTTGGAAGATGAAGGGATCATATGGTGATTACAAGAAATACAATTGTCCATCTTCTAACGCTTCATACCTTTTGTATTGTGTTTTTCATAAATTCTGCTGAACAATTGTTGGAAACAAAGTGGCATTGTGGAGTTTTGAAAACTTTGAATAAGAGCAGTTAGGGATTATTTTTATCAACTTGTATTGTAGGTCTTAAAGCTTCTGGTGAAGATCGTGCCACAAGATGGAAAATTGCTAGATCTTCCTGTTTTGCTCATGTATGCTCTTGATATTTGACCGACTAGTTCCACTTCTATATCATTGTATTCATTGATTATTTCATCTTCGATGAGCATGAGGTGGTTCTCTGTATTGCTGCACCAATAATTCTCATGATGGGTGACAACACTACTACATATAACGAGGTTTTAAGACATTAATTTAAGACAAAATATCAATTTTGTCTTAAATATATATTTTATTTTTAAATTATATTTTTAATTTTCTAATTGTCTTAAATTAAGACAATAAAAAGAAATACTTTTTCTAAAATAATTTTTTTATTTTCCCTCCTCATTCATTTTCCCTCCCTCGTTCGACTTGTATTTTCCTCCAGGCTTCAAGATTCGATCCCTCAGACATCAAACTCCCATCCACTCGAGACACTGCAACCTCCAACATAATGTGATCCAAGAGGATCCAAGAATCTCAAAAATATCATAGTCTCAAAATCTATCAGTATCGACATCATTGGATAGAGCTTGCTGACATGATCTTGATGCAACCTGTATCGCGTCAATAGGAGGTCATATGCAAGAGTTATGCTTGGTCAAAGGTTTGGCCAAACAGGCGAATCAAGCATTCAAAAAGGTGAGATTTTATTGTCTCACATCCAAGCAAAAATGACACCAAGTCGTAGTGCTTGTCGTGCTGATTTCGGAACTATCCTCGGTTTCAAAAACGAAGTCCGTATGAGGAAAATAGAGCCAGTCAAAGTTTTAGTCAAAATGATGATGTCAGCATGTGACATGGCAATTGACTAGATGGTGATGTGGGAGTTGCAGGTGATGTGGCAAAAATCTCACAAAATTCACGTACCATGCTTTATTTTTGAAAATAAGGTGTGGAGGATTATTTTATCTCACAAAAATCCATCGGATTTTGTGGGATCCCAATCGGATTTGGTGGGATCCAAATCTCCTAAAAAATCAACAAAAATTAACTCATGTGAAAAAAAACAAAACCTCCTAAAATAACACTAAATTGTTATTTTATTTTTAAACTCAACCCCATAAACTCAAATAGCCCGTGAATATAATAAGACAAGGGATTAAAAAACAAATTCCAATTGTTTTATTAAGGGGTTGTTTAATGTTTTTATTTTTAAAATGGGGAAGTTATTGTTTTTATATCAATGGGTTAGTGTTTTTTGTAAGGCTTATAATTATTAAAGCCAAAGGAGGGGGGTTAAATTGTTATTTTATTTATTATGGTGGTTTTTAACCCCATATGCAAAATTTGTGTATAAAAGAAGGTGATGTGATAGGGCCTTTATGCATTTTTTGTGGAGAGATAATTCAGATGTGTTTTTTGAGAGAAAATTTTATACTCTTTTGAGGAATTTTTGGGAGAGAAATTACAAGGTGTTGATTACACCAAGAATTGTAAAATTGTAAAGAGAGATTGTGAGTGATTAAAGCTTGGATATTGTAAGAAGGCTATTGAAGCTTGGCGATATCAATAAAGCGGTCCAACGTTGAGAAGCGGACCCGGAGACGTAGCTCAAATTGAGCGAACTTCGTTATCAAGTTGTTTGTGTCTCCCTTCCATCTCTTTCTTGTTCTCTCATTTATTTTGGTGTTATGTTCTCTCATGAATGTTATTATAGATAATTGTTTTAAAGTGTTTGAAAGTATTACTCGGTTTCATAATTTTCAACGGTTAAGATACATAACCATGCATTACTGTTGGATTGGGAATTAAATCTGTATTTGGATTAAGTTTTGGGAAACTTTAACATCCTAGTTTACAGATCATAATGGGAAAATTGTTCCCTGACCTCATCCACGCCTTTCCTTTGCTGGCCGACCTAGTCGAGGAGTGGATCGAAAAGAAGAGTGTCGAAACCCCAATTAGCAGTAACTCTGCGCTAGGGTCAGTCAGAGGTTTTATGATTCACAGCGGATGGAATTACATGTTAGCAAGCATCACAATGGGTCTTCCTATTATTATGTGGCCTGTGAAAGGAGATCACTTCTCCATTTCCGTACTTGTGGTGGAACTTTGCAGAGGGTATCAGGGATTTCCCCATAGAGTTGAATTAAAGAGATTAGTGGAGTAAATAATGGGAGAAGGACAGGCTGAAAGGGTTTGAGATTTGGGAGATTTAGAGCATCAAAGCGTTTGTAGGTGAGATCCATAAGCTTTCATCTCCTACCCAACTCTCTGCATAAATTAAATGTATCTGCCTGCTCTAAAGATTGCCCTAGTTTTCCACCATGCATGATGTTTGCACATTTATGCACTATCTTTACTGAAGAGAGATTATTGTATTGTATTAGTTGATATTCAAAATTACAATGTAAATTCCTAGGTTTGTGTGCATTCATGGAAAAAATGATAGAGCAGGGTAAGATTTACTGAGAAAGCATGGCGGATGTTAAAAAAAAAGAAATGCATTTCCAGTCTACTCATGAGGAACAAGAGATGCCAAGAATATGGCTTACATTTTCAACAGATCGAAGAGTGGTGATTAGTTGTTCGTATTTTTGCGAAGGTTTCCTTTGTTTTTTAAAAATAATTAGGGAAAATATCTTCCAGCAAATAGGCAATGAGCAGGGGAAAATTTTAATACATTGTCTAAAGTTTCATTCGATAAAATTTGCAACTGTTCTGGTGGGTAGGTGGCATTTTGCAAAGCGGTTCATGTTCCTTGACTCTATTACCACATTTTTCATACATGTGTAATGGGGAGTTCAAGAATTTAGTGGTTGTAAAACCCCAGTATTTTTAGATCTTCTTTTCATTTACTATGAATAGATTGAAGTGCTGATTCAATTCGATTTTAGCAAATTTTTAGAAGGTCACTTTCAACTGCAATCGACAGTTGCATTCCAAATAGTCTTTCATAATACATACTTATACAACTATCTATCTTAAAAAATTTCCTCAGATTTTGACTTATGACTGAGATAGGTACTGCTTCTCTGCAAGAAGTCCCTATGTAGAAGAGAAAATTTGGTTTCAAGTTTATTTTACAATATGGAATTCCAAAGACCATGAGCAAACTACCTCTTAAAGGACTTCATTGGAGTATTCTGCTGGGGATTGATAAGATCCTGGCATCATGCTTTTCTTCAAGTACATGAGTTTGAAAACGTGTGAGAAAATTGTTTTTTCTAGTTATTAAGCTTGAAAATAATGAACTCAATTGTCACAGCAAAGTCTCCCTTAGCATAACAAGGAATTGAAAAGTGCCATGGCACCTTATGTTTAACAACAATAAGAATAGCAGTGTTTTGTACAGTACTTTGGGTTATTTGCTCAGTAATACATGTTCAAATACTGGAATCATTAGTCTGATAAGTTAGAATAGATGCAATTCATCCAAATTATATATCACAAACCTCATGAATAATTTTTGAGTACTGATCAGAGTTCTTTGGTGAAAATATTGATTTTCAATCTGATGGAAAAAAATTAAAAATATGAAGGTGGCAGATGATTTTTATAGTAATGTTACAAGGAACTGAAAAGTGCCATGGCACCTTATCTTTTAGAACAACAAGAATGACAGGGTTTTGTACAGTACTTTAGGCTACTCATTTAGCAACACATGTTTAAATATAAGAATAATTTGCCTGATACTAAAATAGATGCAATTCATCTAAATTATATATTGCAAACCTTCAAAATAATTTTTGAGTACTGATCTAGGTTCTTTGGTGAAAATATAGATTTTCAATCCATAGTTTGATTCTAGAATGGATTCATCATTAGTCTGATACTAGAATAGATGCAAACGATTATTCATTAGTCTGAAACTTGAATAGAATGCAAAGAATTTATCATTGATTTGAAACTAGAATAGATGGAAATCATCTAGAATCCATATTATATATTGTAAACCTTGAGAATAATCTTTGGATACTGATCAGGGTTCTTTGATGAAAATATAGATTTTTGATCCATGGTCTGGCACAAAAAAATATGGTGGCAGACAAGGATATTTCATTGTTCTAACAATAGAATACATACAAATCGTCTAAATTGTATATTGCAAAGCTTGAGAATAATGTTTGGCCACCGATTGGAGTTCTTTGGTGAAAATATAGATTTTCAATCCATGATCTGATGCAAAAAATATGAAGGTTGCAGATGAGAATTTATCCTTAGTCTGATACTAGAATAGATGTAAATCATCTAAATTATATATTGAAAACTTTGAGAATTATTTTCAGGTACCAAATGGGGGGCTTCTTCAATGAAAATATAGATTTTCAATCAATGGTTTGATGCAAAAAATATGAAGGCAGCATATGAGGATTTATGAGGCGTTGAAGTAGCTACTTGCACATTCACCATTACTTATAGTCTGATTCAATGATATAGAACTATGTTACCCCAAGTTTCAGGAATGGGGACGATAGGTGATGGGGGGATGCATTTTAGGGATAGGGACATCAGGGAGGCCATTTTTTAGGGGACGACAAGGGATAACTATTAAAAAAATAGGGAAAATTTTTAAATATAGAAAATTTCAAATATTCAAATTATAACATTGATAAGGCACTCATCATATACATCATAGAACCTTAACACTATGAACTCTCTAGTTGCATACAAGGCTACATTGTTGGTTTTAATTGAACTTCCCACAGCCTGGTAGGAAAACAAGCTCTAATACCACTGAAGTATCCCCCCAACTGGATATTATGTGTTTTTCACCAAGTTGTATTTCACCATGTGTATTTTAATGGATGTTTAACAAAATAACCATGAACTAAAATTTGCAATGAACTGATTTATTTCTGCTAAATAATAAGTCACACAGCTGTAGTATGTTCAGAGCATAAATCAACTAAAATTTATCTTTGTGATAGGTCGAATGTGAGCGTTAGAAAACAAGCAGCAAGTAAAAGAGTGCAAATAAACACCAAAACAACCTACACCTCAAGATTAGCCTAAGTTGGAAACAACACAAGATGAAAGCAACAAAATGGAACTCTATACCTTGCATCGAATCGATCCTTTGGTTGGCCCTTCGATCTTTCATGTGTATGCTCCTTGGATGACACAAGATGCGAGCTAAATGATGTTGTGAGGATGAGTGCAAGTGGATAAAAACATGAAAATGGCTAAGTATAAGTTGAGAAACAAAATTGCAAGAGTTTGACTAGCAAAATGATCTCCCCTAAAATGAGAGAAAAGAGGGGGTATTTATAGGATTTTTGAGAATTCCTAAGGGAAATGGAGGGTCAAGATTGAGCCACCAAATATCAAGATGTAGGGCTAAGGTGAGTTGAGAACTCACAAGCCCTCACATCTTGACATGTGGCATGTGAGATAGCCCTAAAAGGTGAAGTGGACATGAGGTGGAAGGAGAGGACATGACATGGAGGGGGGTACAAAGTACCTTGGGATTGGACAAGATCTCCTCATAAAGGAGGTACTTGTCCCCATGTGGGTGAGAAGGACATGTGAGGAATTAAAAATTCCTCAAATATTCTCATGGGGAGATGGGAAAGAATAAAGAATAAAGAGAGGACATGTGGGGAGAAGTGAAGGAATTAAAAATTTCTTTTGGGTACCTTGGGGGATTAAATGTGAATTAAAAATTCACATAGGGAGATGGAGTGCCTTGTCCAAAGGAAGCCTTTATGGGTTGACTCAAGGACATGCCATAGGTGGGAGGAGGATTAGGTTAGGGAGGAGGATTAGGTTAGGCTAACCAAATGATTAAGGTTGTGCAAGTACTCAGTTAGATGGACTAATGACTTATTAGAAGCAAGTGGGAGATTATGGAGGATGTGACCTTAATGATGATTAAGGGTGTGCACATGCTAACCCTAGTTAATTAGAAGAAGATGAAGTAATTAAGATGGATTAGGGACCAACTTGCAAAAGTTGGAGGATGTGACCATGAGAGAGAAAAGAGGAATTAGAAATGAATTTTAATTTAAAAGGGGGATATGACTAAATTAAATAAAAGGGTATATTTATTTAAATTAGAGGAGGAAGAGGGGTAAAGTATTTATTAAATTAAATACTTTAGGACCCTTATGTAAGATGTAAGGTATTAATTAAACAAATGGTTTAATTAATATTGACAGAGGGGATGAGCAATCGGATATATAAGAAGACGCGTTTGATCATATGGAAGTGATCAAATTGGACGTCTACAATCTTATACACAGCTGCAACTTTGGACAACACACAGATAAATCTGTAAATGCTTATAATATTATCATTGCTTGAATGTCCAAATAACTCAGCTCTAAACTGAAGCAATACAAGTACAATCTTCTAATATCAACTTGGAATGATGAAGCAAAATAATACTAACCCTTAAACCGTATTAGCTGCTTACAAAATAAAACTAACACAACTGGTAAAATAGCTAAGTAGTCGGATCGTTGGGTTCCTGCCATCGTACCCGTCTACGAAATGATTCAAAATCGAAATCGGGTTCGAATCGCTATGGGTACCATCTGGAATCGGAATTTGTGCCCTCAAAAAAATTCTGTCAAAAGCCCGTCGATTCCAGATGTTTCAGAGCATGACATGGAGTTTCAGGAGTGATTCCAAACCAATTTTGCATGATTTACCTTGCAAAATAAAATAAATCCTAAAATCTGCCGCCGCCCTGTTTCATTTTGTCGAGCCGCTGCATCGTTTCTGCCTAGGCGTGGAGCATTGTTGTTGAGCGCGCGTTCATAGGCAACTTTATCTACATTTGATTTTTTAAGGTTATATGATATTATTAATATGATAGATTATAATAATATCATAATAATCGACTAATAGTATTAGATTTTTAATAATATATATTATAGTTATATTGTATTAGAAATTTAAAATTAATAATAATATATATTAAATAATATATAATATATATTATTAATAATATAGATTATAGAATAATAGACTTATAGTAATAGAGTCTTAGGTTATAATAATATATTAATATTCATAAATATTAATAGACTAATAGTATATAGATTATAATTTGTATAAATAATAATATTATAGATTCTAATAATAATAGATATTATTTATTATTCTATTATAGATTTATCATAATAATAATATTATATTATAGATTGTATAATAAATTCATAATAATATATATTATTAATATTAATAATATAGATTATAGAATATTCAATATATGTTAAATTTTAAATATATATATATATATATATATTTGAATATTTTATTATATTTTGTATGGATGTACACGATTCCGTACCGTATCCACGTACCCGTACCCGTGCCTGTACCCAATTCGGAAACTTAGTAAAATAGTAATAATTCTTGTATCTGCTGTGACTAATGCTACTGCTGCATGTATTCAAAAATGAATAAGATTATATAAGAGTATCATTCAGTCTCAAAATGCACTATAAACTGTGCAGAATCTATCCAAACTGCCACTCTAAATCTATTTGGTTCTTATTAAACAAGCTTCTTCAAACTATACACAAAATCTTGTCAAAGGACAGTGCCACACCTAGGATAGCTACTATCTGATTTGGATGATATCAAACCCTAAGCTAGGCGACTTGAGTAATGAATATAAACCCTTCAAATCTGAAACTCTCAAAAATCTAGAAATGATACCCAAAAGATTGCTTATTTAGAAACTGAAACTTGTTGGCCCATAGGAGATGGTTGGGGGGCGTCCAGACGTCCCCTATTCGTTCTGGGGGTGGCTAGTCATCCCCTAGACATTTCTGAGAATTTTACAAACGTCACCAAGACGTTTCCAACCCATCCCTGTGTCCTGAAATGTTTCCTACTGGGGACGTCCCTATTTTTGTCAGGGATGTGTCCCAAGGTTACATAAATATACAATAGATGCACAAAGCTTTTTATGTTTTAATTGATCATGTCAAAGATATAACCATGTGAAATATAGGAAATATACATCTTCCTTTGAAAGAAAATGCAAAAGAAAACCAAATTCATGTACCAAGTTATTTTTGGCTATCAAAATCAACTAGATTGCAATTCAGCAGAGTTCAGTTATACAATTCTCTTCTCACAACCTTATCCTATTTATTCAACATGCCCTCACTAGTTTTACAGTATGGTGAGCATGGGTGTATTTAAGATTAGAAAAATACATAGATGTATTTATCTCGAGAGCTTGTGAGAAAAAGTGGCTTGATCAATGCAGATCCACCTTCCTCCCTTATTTTTGAACTGATCTTCCATTGATTACTTTCCCTTTTATCATTATGAGTGTCATTTTCTTCCTTTAGACCAATTTCACACCTCCGACAACTGATATGTTTGATAGATTTGAAGCTTTTATCATTTGTGAAATTATTATCAGCCTGGTAACAAATATTTTTGACTGTTATGAAGAATTAAAAATATATAATGGTTAATAATTCATTATTCATCTTGTTTTATCAATTTATGACAAATTTATTTAATTGCAAAGAATAATATAATTTACAACATTATGATGTTAGCCCCCATAGTGAGTATGATTTATTGTTTCTAATTCATTTGGATTCACCCATTGCAAAGTTAGAAGTTCCCAGGTGATGATCAGAGCTTGATGGGTTATCAGTAAAGTTAACAGAAACACTCTCTCCTTGACAATTGTAATGAGTCAATGAGTCAAACTCATTTCAACAAGTTACTACCAAATGTGGTAACCATGGGATGAAATACTCTGTTCTGAAAATCAAACTTTGTCATGCCAAGTGTAATAATTAATACTTGATCTCAATTAATAGATATGTGCTCTTACAACTAGAGAAAAAAATAGTTAAAACTACAAAAAGCTGCCAGGCTATTTCTATGGTAGTTGATTTGAGTTGTAAAGTATTTTTCTTGGGAGCACTATATCCAATAAACTTTTATACAATTAGGCATCAGATTTAGATCTATGTTGAATGAATCACTGAATAGAGTATAATCATGGCAAGTTCACTACTTTTCTTTTAGGCAAAGCTTCACATTCAATTGGCTATTTCTAGTCATATCCTCTAGAACAATGTTAAATGGCCCACACCTTCGATAGTTTTATAATTTTCTAAAAAAAAGGTATTTATTGCTTCTGGAAAGCCATATATCATATTCATTTTGAAAAGAATTATTAAACTCAAGGTGGAGGGACTGGGAAAGAATCAAATACAATCAAATACAAACTTTCTTGCCTGTATCGAAATTATGCTTTCCCAAAAGGTGTATCAATATTTTTCCAATCTCAATTACAATGATAGGAGGCTGGTTATTCAATATGGTTTGAATTATTTTTTTAATGCAAAGTTTAATGCCATTGTCAATATGGCATGTTTATAGCTCCTATATCTATCTGAGTCTTGGACTTAAATGATCCCTAAGATTTAGCACTTAATGACTGTAATTAGGTGTTTTATTTTTTGTTACATTGATTTCCACCACCCATGACCAAACAACCTTACAACATGGATTTATTAGAATAGTGTATGGTAGATTAACAAATACAGCCCTTCATGCTGGTTTTTTTTCTAGTGAAAGATTTAAAATTGGGACAAAGCAAACTTTTGATTTGGTTTTGTTTCCTTATATATAATGAGAAAATGATTAATTAGCCAATAGGCTATTATGGGTGGGAAATCCCACTGGAATCAGCTGTTGTCTGATGCCGAGAAATTTGTCAGCATTCTTCGATGGACGGGATATGAGAGACGTTAATGGAGGTAATTTACTCCATTCCACATCAGGGGACAACATGCAGTTAATGAGCATGGCATCCAATTTTCCTGAGCCATTCCCATGTCAGAATGCATGGGGAAGAGGTCTACAACTGCATCCCAGATTAACTATGTAGGGGAGTCAAGAGGTCATTGTTCAGGAGAAAATTGCAAAAAGGTGGGTGCGTGAACTGAATTCCCTCTGCTATCAGTGGATAAAGGAATTTATGGTGGTTGGTGTGTCAATTTTCCTTGATGATTTTAAGTTCTGTAGGATTGGCTTTTAAAAATGACCATATTAAATGATACCGAGGAGGTAGGAAAAGGAGAGGGGTTTGGTGGCTTAGAAACGGAAGGAAATGAAAAATAAATAATACAACTGTTCAAAGAGTTCTAGATGAACAGGTTATTTGTAATCTAGAATGAGGCGTAACTTGGAGGGTGGAAAAAGGATGACCTTTCTGATCATACATGGGTAGATCATGTGGAAAATATCACAGAAGAAGACAAATGCATTTTGCTAAGTGAACAAGAGAAAGCACCGAAAGAAATAGGAGCAGACAAAAAAATCGTTCAAACCTCAGATGATTGCACACTTGTAATTCCAGAATATTTCTGAAAGTGAAGCCATTAAGCTATGACATTGCCTATGCTTCCACATTCTGTATACCTGTCTACCAGAACATAGAAGATTACTGGCTGTGGGACCTCTGTTTTGTTACCTGTCTACCAGAAAATAGAAGATTACATACTGAGTTTTATGGAGATTCCATTAGGCATTAAGGTGCATAGAACAAATCATGATTACTGGGTTGTGGGAATAACCAAGATTATATGCATCTTACACTTTGTATGGATTTTTGCATTGGAATTCAAAATCCGTTGATACCTCATGTTGGTTTTTTTGGACTTTTGTTTTGTCACCTGGATAAAAAAAATTGACATGTAGCATGCCTCGTTATCATTCCAATCTTGGACTGCTTAAATTTTTTTATAATACATTAGCACAACATCTTCATTCAGGATTCTCCTTCTGTTTAGCCTCATGCTCTCCACAAAAGCATATAGCTCTATAACATCTGACAAAATTCCTTAGCCCTTATGATTTGATGAATGATCCTACCCTATTGCAAAGCTCCCATTTTGGCGCAGGTAGAGGGTATGCTGAAAAAGGTTGTGGAATTTGGCTTTACAGCTTCCCAACTGCATTTGCTTGAAAATTTCTAAAACCCTTCAAACAAATCTATCTTGCTTATATCTTGCAATACTTGCATTCCATGAGATCATATTCCTTCGAGGAATTCTATCAAACAGCTCACATGCCTTGTTTATGCGCCCACATTGTTGCGTACATGTCTTCCAGCTAAATTGCAGCTACAACATTTGCCAAATGTAGTTAAGTCTGGCGTTACACCTGCCAAATGTATTTGCTTGAAAGTTTCTAAAGCCTCTGTGAAATTGCAGCTGGCGAGGTAGTTAAGTCTGGCGTTACACCTGCCAAATGTATTTGCTTGAAAGTTTCTAAATCCTTTTATTTAACAAATCCATTTTTGTGTATATCTTGCAATTTTTGAACTCCATGACCACGTTTCTAGGAGGAAATCTATCAAATGGTTCTCGTGCCTTGTCTGTGTTAACCATTCTGCATATACGTTTACCAAGGGTAGACCCACTAATATGTCTAAGTTGCTTCATTTCTTTTTTATTTTCTTTACTTGCTGGGTGTTCATACCTACGCCCTCATTCTTGGCATGGGTGGATAGGATGTTGGCATAGGTTACCAAAAAAACAAATCACTTTACACCTGCCAATTGCATCTACTTGAATGTTTTGAATCCTTAACCATAGTTTTCTCTCTTTTTCCTTCAAATAAATTCCTAACTGTGCAAATATCTGCCCCGTTTTATTTGTGGTTGTAATTCCTAACTGTGCAAGTATCTGCTCTTTTTTATTTGTGGTTGTAATTGGACTTGAGGAGATCATCTCCACCAATGTAGAAGCTCAATCCCTACTTTATTTATATAAATAATTTTTTTTTCCCAATTATTCTTAATTGAAATTTTTCCTACAGTGTAATGAATTGTATGTCTATTATTTTAAAAAAAACCAATATGGGTTGCATGTGAACTGCGGGGATTTCCTTGGGTTGCAATTTTGCATACTAGTGAATCATAGAGTGTTGTTTGGAAGCATTCTTCTTTTTACTATTTCAGCGGTATAAAATAAGAAGCATAGGTAGACATGTGGTATTAAAAAGAAATGAGTCTCAATCAATCTATATATATATTGGATTTATGAGAATTGAGATTTTCTTGATTTTCTCAATGAACATGTACAAAGAACTACAAAGAACTTCGAGCCGTGTTGCAATATAAGCTAGAAATTTGAATTATTCATAATTTGATATCATTCAAGAGAGAGTTTTGTGTCTATCTTCTTTATTAAATTGTGTGCATTAGTTTTGTTATGGTTGTGTTGATACAAGATGGCATTCACAATTACATCCAACTTAAACATATTTTTTAAATTATTCTTTGATATGCGTCCATACCCTTCTTCCATTCTCCAATCTAAGTGTAGGCATGCAGGATGATGTTCAAATTTTAATTGAAGGTTTTTAAAGCCTTTACAACAAACCCATTGCGAACATATTCAACTACCAAGGCATTTCCTTAAGCCACATTACGTCAACTATTTAGTCAAACCATTCACATGCCTAGGCTTTCACAGTTTACATTCAGGTTACCTTAAGAGTTTGAGGAGAGAGATAGAACTTAATCTAACTCTTCCAGCAACAAAATTTACCCAAGTATGCATAATTCAAAATGAAAAGTCATGCACAAGAACGTGAACTGTCTAACAAGTTTTTCTTAAGGAAATTGAAGGCAGACATAAAACCCATGAATTGTTTAATAAAAGTCTCCGAGAACCACAGACAACAACACACAAGCAATTAATTCACCTAAAATGATTATTCTCAGCTGCGGGAGTGGATAAAACACAAAGAACCTCATCGTCAACCACCAACAATTGTATTATACATAACCAATCTCTTGAGTTAGTGGTTTTGATGTGTCATAAAATAGTTTTTGTATTATAAAAATATTTTCCCTCAACATGCATTTTTCGATTATGTTACATTCGGTTACAAGGTATATCACTAACCAACAACAACTATACTTAATCCAATCGACCTTTTAAGTTCATATTCAAACAATTTAGCATAGCATACCAATTTAAATTAATTTCCATTTCATATTCAAATCTTCTCGCATCCCATCATCAATTGAATTTTTCTATAAATAGTTAGTCTTAAGAAAAGCAATTTACATTTTCTTGCGATTTTTTTCCCTTCCCTTCAATTTACTACCAAAGTATATCCTGCTATTGGCGTAACCATTGCACCTCATTCAGGTGCAAGTGATAGTTACTTGAAGATGGAACAAAGCAAAATTTTAATTTGGTTATATTTCCATTTAGTTACTTGAACAATAATCAACTTAAATGTAAGATAGTACTAAGAGGGGATTTTACAATGATCGCCATCACACAAAAGGCACAACCTATCTAAAAGAATCATAAAAATCTCATCTTTTCTTTTCTTAATATTGAACAATAAGCATCTCATCTTTGAGAACAATACTTGTGACAGGATTTAGGAAGGCACTTTAGGCTGCCTATTCAGTAGATAGTTGTTCAAATACAAGCATTGTGAGCTTACATAAAATATAAACTAGTCATCTAGTGTATGTGACACAAACCTTGAGATTTTATATTAGTTACTGACAAGAATTCTCAATTCTGTGGTGAATAGATAGATTTTCAACCCAGACCAATATATGGTCATTGTTTTCTGGATCCTATAACATTTACAAGATGTACCCAACACATTGAGGGGTAGAGGAGCGAGGGACGTTGAGGTTGGCGATTTCATAATACTCTAATTTTTTTATATTAGGTTATCTCAAAATGTCCTGGGGATGTGCAAAGAAACAAAATCAAATATAGAATATGTAAGGATTTCTTACTTGCTCTCCTATTTTTTACCTGTAACCTCCCAAGTCTATGGAAGCATGGTCGTGTGGTTTTATTGAAGAGGAGAAAAAAACACCGGACAAGTAATTCACAAAATAACCCCAAAAGCAGTCAATGGGCAGTCATCCCACTTGCCTCTTTGCCTTCCGCTTTTTTGGTTTCATTATTTGGTCACTAAGTCAATTCTAAAACTGTTGAGGGTATGTTATTTTTCTATTTTCAAACTCCTCTCAGCGACATTATTTGAATGCATGAAATGCTATAGCAGGAAAATATCTTGAAATTAAACACCCATGAAGTTTTCAAGCATTTTTGGGTGTGTGGTTTTGATATAAGGGTTTGTTCTGTAAATTCTAGTAGTTGTAGAACCTGTAAAAAATGGATTATTGAACAAAGAAATTACAGAACTTGAAGACAACATACTCTGTGCAGGTTGTGTCTATCTTCTCACAAGTAGCAAATCTTAACCTTTGTAGTTCCAAGCTTCAAATGAATGTAAACATTCTACCTTGCTCATTTTCTCATACATCAAGCATAAGTTCTCCTTCATTTAATTTTCACCACCTCTCCCATCAGTCAGTCAATAGTTCATGACAAGCTCATTTTTAATCTGAATAAGTGAAGAAAATAATATATTTGCTCTATAAATAGTTAGGGGGTGTCACAGGGCTTAATAGTACCTATGGTTGCATAATTTTGGGTCTGAACAACAACATCCAACCCCAACTATAGGATCACCAGCTTGAATTAGCCCAAGACATTCTTTACATTACTAGACACTGTGTTGGGAGCATTCTTAGAATTAGTAATATAACTCATGCTAGACTACTCGTAGATGATCAACATTCAATTCTGCACTTTTAAACGAGTTTGAGGTTAGCTGTATAGGGTAATGACATTGCTCCAAGACAAGCTTGGATCCAATGCACAGTTATACAAGTGCTCTACTTTCCCTTCAACAATAAAATTCTTTCTAGGGATATTGAATAATATATCCAAGGGTATATGTGGATGTAGCCTATAACAAATAACCCACTTATATGAATTACTTTATTCGAAGTAGTATTGTTCATTTATTATTTACCTTGATACCTTTTAGACCTGTCTATATTTTTGTTACTTATCTATTGCTTACTAGAAACTTTAGCAAGTTTCCCTAGAATTATGTGTTGGTGTTTTTTATTTTTATTGGGTTATATTGATTTTTTTAGTATACTTTAAACAAACATCTGATTTAATTCTCTGGTGCTAAGCATGAAAAAATATATTTCTAAGCACAAATATGCATTTTCAATGTATATACAAAAGGTAACATGTTTTCAATATTTATGACCTGAATGGATTATGTTGCTTATGCATTTTGTTTGCTTTTAAATGAATATTT
>VDFB02263368.1:0-42309 GCA_007258455.2 Sequoia sempervirens
TAGCTTATAATATTTCATAAGCTACAAGGTTGGGATTCTCGGGTCAACTAGAAACATAGGGTTAAGTTCATAAACAAATTGATAAAGAGATATCTCTAAAAAATCCTTAACCTTGGTTCTATCTAACCATAAAGAATATTTCAATTAGGTGTACTAGTATCTAGGATTCATTTCTAATAATTTCTATATAAAATCTAGTAAATTCTTATTTGTATACTCAACAATATTATTTCCTTATGGGTAATAGTTGGAAGAAAACCTTAGGTTACCTTATGCTCAAAACTTTATAGTAATAACGTAGATAGTGAAAGAAAGAATTATTAGCACATACTAGAGCAAATGACATCCCAAACCTAGTGATAATGTGGTCTCCTAGAAACTTGATTTCTACCTCGATGTTTTTTAGATGTTAAAATAAATTTATGTCTTGTAGAAGAGTTGGAGTTAATCACACATTTGAAATCAAATACCCATTGGGAAAAATAACGTACCTCATAAATTGGTTGTAGGGCATGGTTGGATTTCTTTCTATGTATACAAAGGTCTAGAAAATATGGAATTTTAAAACATATTAATGTGCATCCTTAAAGAAGTGAGGCTAGTAGTACCCTAATATAAGAATTTGGTGAGTTGTTGCATTACTTGAACCATATCATGTTCCAAATTTATCATGAAATTTTGATAAGAATTGAACTTCTTCTACCTTATTAAGGCATCTTAAGCATATGAATTTATAATTCCTTTTGTTAATAGCACTACCATGGATCATATAACTAATGTTATTCATTCTTAGTGCTCCGAACTCTATGTTGAATTAAATATTTTTGGACACCTATTATTTAAGAGGTAATAAACAATGTCCTTGCACCTCATCATCTATAATTATAGCCATGTTATATTTATGGTAAACTAGTTGTGAGTTCCAACTCATCTAGGGACTTTGAGAGTTCTTGACCTCTAAAACAATTCATTGGCTATACCTTCAAATAAAATTCTTATAGCATTACTATCCATTTTCCATGACTCTCTCCCAACTCATTTTTTATTAGGATGAATTTAACTTCCTAATCTAGAACTACAATAAAAAAAATTACTTCTTAGAATATAATGTCTAAAATACTTCATAGCTCATTACCAAATCACAAATTATTTCTTTTTGATGTAAGGATATCTCACAACTACATTCTTGAAAGGGAAAATCATAAATGGTATAGGTATTTCATATCCCACTCTATTTTTTATATTATCACAATACCACATGAATATTTTGAAGAAAAATAGTAATTGTAGAGGGGATATGTATAGTGTAGAGATTTACTCTTCATTCTCTTAGTTCATGGATCATTCAAAATATAAATTCTTCGTATAATATTTGTAGTTGGAAAAATATAGTCTCCTTTAGTTCCATAGGATTTTTTGAAGAATGACACATTTTGAGTCACAAACATGGCTAAAAACCAAACATAATTAAAAACAATTGTCAGTTTGATACATTCTTTCCATATCAGTATTGGTTTAGTGATGACATATCAATTTGGGTGGGTCCCATTATTATAGTGATATTAAAAGAGATCATTAGCAAGTCATAGTCATTGATTATGCAAAGAAGATATCTAATAATAGTACAAGATTTCAAGGTTGTCAATCTAACAACTTGGAGATCTATTATTGGGTGAGAAATTAGTGACTCAGTGGAGCTAGTGGGCCTTGTAATATTTCTTAAGTTTAGAAAGTGGTAAGGGAAATGATAAAAATAGATACTTTTGGACATTAATCACTATGATGATCCTCTGAGAAATGTCTATATTGACACATTCTTTCCATAGCACCATTGTTTGAAAGATGGCATATTAGAAGAAGCAGATCCTAGTTGGAAAAGGGTAAAGGGATATAGGTCAAAATCATGAAGCTATGAAATTGTTAATTTTATTTTGATTAATGACATGTACCATTATAAAGATTCCAATATGAAAACTATTTCCCATTATACTATTGGATATATATCAACACATAAAAGAATGATGGAGCCTACACCAAAAAGGAAAGGTATTTGATTTTTTATGTAGAGAACACATATGTTGGCACTTCTCAAGGATATCTCCTATTTGATATCTCAATACTGTTGGACTATTGATTGAAAGAAATATAATATTTGGAAAGATTTTAGGTGGGGAAGAATCATCTCTATAGTCCTAAGTTTCTATTACTATGGTGGTTGTATAAATCATCTTGAGGAGCTATAGAAAACCATTTATTACTAAATTTGACCCCTATAACTACCAAAGGAGTTTTTCTTTCCTACAAAGGCCATTTCCACATCTTTAAATGTGTACTTTCATGTAGATCATGCTAGGTGAAGAAGGAACCAATTCTACCATCAACGCAATAGAGGTTTTCAACTACCAAATAAACTGTCATACTAATCTAAGTGCTAAACAAGTATATTTTGTGGAATTTCTCAATGCCCTACACACCACTTTTCTAGAGCTCTCAATCATGTTTTTTTTTTCCAAATCTACATCATTAATAAGAAAGATTGATCTAAGAAATCATTTTTTTGAGGCTATTTTCTTTCTATATAACGGCAACACTTTTCTTTTTGTAGGGGGTTGGATGTTATTATCTTTTTTTTCTAGTAAAAATATGAATTCATCGTCTAGTATTTGGGCCTTCAAGGAAAAGGATTGTTCATTTTCAATTCAACTTATTGAGCTTTTTTTATCATGCTAGTCATCCTTTCACATTTAAAGTAAAGATAAATTGATAAAAATATATCTATCTAGCAAGTGACCCTTCAAGTAAAATTAAGGAATATATGGATTGAGAGAAACAAGCAACCTAGGTAGGTACAATGAGGCCAAATATAATCATGAGTACCCCTATAGGGCCACAAATTAATTTTTCATAGATTTCACTGCTTCAAATGTCAGAGCAAAGTGAAGCATCAATAGGTCTAAATAGGATCTAATGAACAAACATGTCACTTTAGAAGAGGTCATGTAAAAAATGATCTAGCTAATATAATAACACCAACCACAATATCTCAATTAGAAGTAGTAAAAAGTTTGTTAGATTCAATTAAAGGCTTGAAACAAGAAAATAAAAAAGTAAAGAAACAAATAATCATTGATTATGAAAAATAAAAGTTAAGTTGTGTGCAATAGAGATGGAGAAATAACCACAAATATTGATATCATTAGATAAATAAGTTATAAGACTCTTGCAATAGTGTCTCCACACTTTATTAGTACTGCATAAATTGGCCATATATCACAGTGATACAAAAGACCCGAAGAGATAACATGGAGTCTTAAATCTTGTAATTATAAAGAAGTTATAACATTATGGATAACTTAGATGGGTCACCAAAATATAATTGTGAATCCTCCAATCACAACACAATTAGTTCAATGAAGAAATAATGAAGTTAATAGAAAACATGAAGGAATTAGAGCTAGAAGTAAATATTCATATATCACTCCTATGGAGAATTCTCCAAGACATTAAGTAGCTAATTCCTACATTGACAAAGCCAATTACTTTAATCTTGATAGAGAGAATACAATAATAGTTTAGAATGTGTAGAATAAGTTCAACATATGGTATTGACTTGGGAAATTAATATGATTAGATCAAGACCATTTATCATCATATTTTACCTTAGAAAAATATCACAAACAGGTTGCCCAAATTTATCTAGAAGATTTAAAAACCTAGCATTTGAAAATATTTTGAGATAATAGAATCTCTTTCTGACTTTAGGAAAAATGTATTGAGAACAATAAAATGGATTAGTTCCAAGAAGATGTTGGAATCCATGGAAATAGAAACAAAATAAACCAAATTATAGTAATTGCAAGGTCATTTCAGTAACATTCGATGATGTGTTGTACCTTCTAAAGAATGACCATAGATCAGACAGATATATAGAGGGATGTCTCTCTAACTATCTATAGGCTATAGGAATAACCAAACATACACCAAGGTAGAGAGCTCATAGATTAGAGAGAGGGTAGTGTAGAGAGAGAGAGAGGAATAGAGGAGAGAGGAGTAGAGGAGTAGAGGAGAGCACAAGAATAATTAGATAAACACATGTAATACATATAAATAAGCAAAAATATTACCCAAGTATATGTGATATATGTCAATGCTTGTGATATGGTATGCATATTTTTATACAAAAACTATATACGATAGATGAATAAGACTAATCTTATGGTTCCTTTGAATACACTTTAAATTATTTGAAATCTTTATGTTATGTTTGTGTTAGCTCTTGCAATATTTTTTGTTTCCATTATATACCATTGGATATCTATCGTACATAAAGAATGATGGAGCCTACACCAAAGGAAAGGTATTTGAGTTTTTTATGTAGAGAACACATATGTTGGCACTTCTCAAGGATATTTCCTATTTGATATCTCAATACTGTTGAACTATTGATTGAAATAAATATAATATTTGGAAATATTTTAGGTGGGGAAGAATCATCTCTATATCCCTAAGTTTCTATTACTATGGTGGTTGTATAAATCATCTTGAGGAGCTATAAAAAACCATTTATTGCTAAATTTGACCCCTATAACTACCAAAGGAGTTTTTCTTTCCTACAAAGGCCATTTCCACATCTTTAAATGTGTATTTTCATGTGGATCATGCTAGGTGAAGAAGGAACCAATTCTACCATCAATGCAATAGAGGTTTTCAACTACCAAATAAACTTTCATACTAATCTAAGTGCTAAACAAGTATATTTTTTGGAATTTCTCAATGCCCTACACACCACTTTTCTAGAGCTCTCCATCATGTTTATTTTTTTTCCAAATCTACATCATTAATAAGAAAGATTGATCTGAGCAATTAATTTTTTGAGGCTATTTTCTTTCTATATAATGGCAACACTTTTCTTTTTGTAGGGGGTTGGATGTTATTATCTTTTTTTTCTAGTAAAAATAAGAATTCATCGTCTAGTATTTGGGCCTTCAAGGCAAAGGATTGTTCATTTTCAATTCAACTTATTGAGCTTTTTTTTATCATGCTAATCATCCTTTCACATTTGAAGTAAAGATAAATTGATAAAAATATGTTTATCTATCTAGCAAGTGACCCTTCAAGTAAAATTAAGGAATATATGGCTTGAGAGAAACAAGCAACCTAGGTAGGTACAATGAGTCCAAATATAATCATGAGTACCCCTATAGGGCCACAAATTGATTTTTCGTAGATTTCACCACTTCAAATGTCGGAGCAAAGTGAAGCATCAATAGGTCTAAATAGGATCTAATGAACAAACATGTCACTTTAGAAGAGGTCACGTAAAAAATGATCTAGCTAATATAATAACACCAACCACAATATCTCAATTATAAGTAGTAAAATGTTTGTTAGATTCAATTAAAGGCTTGAAACAAGAAAATAAAAAAGTAAAGAAACATTTATAATCATTGATTATGAAAAATAAAAGTTAAGTTGTATGCAATAGAGATGGAGAAATAACCACAAATATTTATATCATTAGATAAAGAAGTTATAAGACTCTTGCAATAGTGTCTCCACACTTTATTAGTATTGCATAAATTGGCCATATATCACAGTGATACGAAAGGCCCAAAGAGATAACATGGAGTCTTAAATCTTGTAATTATAAAGAAGTTATAACATTATGGATAACTTAGATGGGTCACCAAAATATAATTGTGAATCCTCCAATCACAACACAATTAGTTCAATGAAGAAATAATGAAATTAATAGAAAACATGAAGGAATTAGAGCTCGAAGTAAATATTCATATATCACTCCTATGGAGAATTCTCCAAGACATTAAGTAGCTAATTCCTACATTGACAAAGCCAATTACTTTAATCTTGTTAGAGAGAATACAATAATAGTTTAGAATGTGTAGAATAAGTTCAACATATGGTATTGACTTGGGAAATTAATATGATTAGATCAAGACCATTTATAATCAAATTTTACCTTAGAAAAATATCACAAATATATGTTGCCCAAATTTGTCTAGAAGATTTAAAAACCTAGCATTTGAAAATATTTTGAGATAATAGAATCGCTCTTTGACTATAGGAAAAATGTATTGAGAACAAGACAATGGATTAGTTCCCAAGAAGATATTGGCATCCAAGGAACTAGCAACAAAATAGAACAAATTATAGTAATTGCAAGGTCATTGCAATAGCATTTGATGATGTGTTGTACCTTCTAAACAATGGTATACATCACATTGATATATAGAGGGACATGTCTCTAACTATCTATAGGCTATAAGAATAACCAAACATGTACTACGAGGTAGAGAGAGTAGATAAGAGAGAGAGTAGGGTAGAGAGAGAGGGGAATAGAGGAGGTAGGAGCAGATAAAAGCACAAGAAGAATTAGATAAACACATGTAATGAATGTAATATAAGCAAAAATACTACCCAAGTATATGTGATATATATCTATGCTTGTGATATGGTATGCATATTTTATAAAAAACATATGCTATGAATAGATGAATAGACTAATCTTATGGTTCCTTTGAATGCATAAAATTATTTGAAATCTTTATGTTATGTTTGTGTTAGCTACTACAATACTTTTGTTTCCTTCTTATTGCATACATTTTTGAAATAAAAATCTAAACCTTGGGCTTGTAGTTTATTATCAACAATTATCATAATGGGTTGGTCAACTTCTAAATTATTGGAAATTTGAGAAAATCCTTTAATAATTATGCTAAAACTATACCCATTTGTGAAGCCTTTTTAAAAGCAAAAAAACTGACATCTAACTTGCATTTCTTTGGAATTAGATTCCAAATTCTAATGAATGATCTTAAACATCAAGCTTCTTCTTATCTTCAACAATGGTAATTGAATGAATACATGAAAGACATAAACATCCTCCTTGATGTCTTAAGTGTGGTTAACTAAAGACATACAAGAAGGAGAGGAAATCAAGTTGCTAATTTTCTTGCTAAATCTACTTCTAATTAGAATGCAATTAAGTTGGGAACTAGAGAAAAATAGATGTATCCCTCTTGGGATTCAAATAATGTCTTTGGAGGCCTTTTGGATGCTAATTACAGTCTCCCTATGCTCTTAATCTCTATTATCTGGTTGGGTTCATTGGTGTTATTTGTATGTTTTGAGGCTATTTTTGCTTGGTTTGTTCCTTTTTTTCTGTTATGGTTAGCACTATTAATTTGAGTACAATTTTGAATTCTTCTTGATTATTCTATTAGCTTAGCTATGCAATCTTGAGGATGGTTTCATATTTATGTAATCTTCTTGATACTTCTATTTTTTTCGAGGTAGAGATGCCTAGATGTCTTGGTTTGTTTGTACTCTTCCCACTTGATTTTCCTTGATCTTTTAGATCTGATGTGCTATAAATCTTCTTAGAATTGTCAAACTTATTATGTAATCTCTTTTTATTCCTTCAATAATTCTAAAAGACTTTTTGTTTATAATTAAACAAAACAATGATTAACTACTTTTTTAAGTTACATTTTTATATAAGAACAAGAAAGAGTATAAATAATATAATGTACAAGAAATATCATATAGATTTAAAACGTGTACTCAGATAAAGCTTTCAATATAATGATGTCAAAGTTACTATAGCGAATACATATGTAGATTGGGATGTGCTCAATTGATGCTCTAAATTTGTTTTGTTGTGAGCTGAAAATGCATGAACAGTATGTAATTTTTATATTCTCAGCCAGAGATATAAATGCTGATATTCATTGACTACAAAAAGAATCTTACTGTTTTGTCCTTTTACTTTTAGTTGTGTTGAGCATTGCATATCCACTACAATCTCTAATCTCTTAGTAAACAGTTCCATATTGAATGTGATTTCTCCTTCCTCAATCAATCTGACGTCTAACTTTATATTTAAAAAGATGTGGACAATCAAAACTAGATTTCTCCTTCTTAGCTTGATTTCCCACTTGGTTTAAATCAGATCTTGAAGACTCCAACCCCAATCAAACACCCTCTTCCCAATATTGGTTGATTTGAAAAAGAGAAAAAAAATATTTTAATGTTTTCTGATTTCAAAAGGGGCATAATGGCATTTAGGGGATTTAAGGCTTTTTAGGTTTTTTTTTTCAATCTTGGTATTTTCAGGTTTATGAAGTAGCAGCTAGAATTAGAATTTGTGGTTTTGGCAATGAATGCTTTTGACTTTGACTAAGTTTATGTAGTTATTTAAAGTTAATTTGTTGAAGAATGGTTAGTAGATATGATTTTTTTGGTTTTTCTGTCAAAATTTAGGTTTGGAATTTGATAGTCACCTTTATCTGTCATATGAAATTTTTATGATGGTTTGGTTATTTAAACAGGTCTGGAATTTGACGGTCACCTCTATCTGTCAGAAAATTTTATGACGGTCTCGTCATTTAAATGCCTTTCATTTAACATTTTAAGAAAACCGTGTCTGTTTATTTAGATACAAATAAATCTTTTTATCTAATTCTCATGGACTGTGGAAAGATCATTCCTACTAAAATATAAATTGTCAAAAAAAAATGTTTAATCTATGGTTTTTTTATACAAAATCTTTTATACATGCAATATTTTGAAAAATTAGAAAATAGTGATAATTATTAGTAAGAAATATAAAAATCTTAAATTTATTTCTAAATTCATATTAAAAACAAATCTTGTTAAAAATATTGTAAAAGTTAAAAACAATTATATTCTATTTTGAAAATATTCTAAATTAATATATATTTTTATAATAAATATTATAAATCATATATATTAATATAAAATAATGATAGCTATTGGTAAAAATGTCAAAAGTTTCTAAATCCATATTAGAAAATATTCAAAAAAGTTATATTTTACTCTAAATTAATTTGTTTTTTTATAATAAACATTATAGAATGATATATATTATAAATTAAAATAATATTATATTTTGTCTATAATAAATTTTAAAGTTGTACTATACGGTCTAAAATTGATAAAAGGTCAAATAGACCATCAAATTCCAAGGCCTGTTTATATGTCTTTCATTTGATTTTTAAAGAAAAATATAAATTATAAAAAATGTCTAATTTATAAAAAATATTATAAAAACTATTTTATATTAAAGTGTTTTTTTTTAATCAATTTTATTTATCATACATATTAAATATGAAAAAAATATATAAATTTTTATCTTTAATAAAGTAATGCAAATGAACAAGTAGAAGATGGATAGATACATCTTTTGTTGTGGTCTCTCCTTCACAAAATCCAAACTTTTTAGTATATTAGAATAAAAAAGGCAATCAAGAAAATGATACAATTTACTAAGTTTAAAAAATGGTCAAATAGACCATCAAATTCTAGGCTTGAGTCAAATATTAAGAGTAATTTATATTTTAATTTTATCAAAAAAAAGTTAAAAGTTGTTCTATTTTGATTGGTCAAGATTTAATTTTGATTATTGAAGCGTGGTGTAAGAATAACCTTTTTTAATGGTAAATAGTTGTTCTATTTTGATTGGTCAAATTTTAATTTTGATTATTGAAGGAGTGTGGTTTAAGAATAACCTTTTTTCATGGTTCATAAGATAATATAAAGTGCCAACAAAATTAATTATGTAAGCTTTTTATAACATTCCAGATAGTGATCCATCATCATATTTGAACAAGTGCCATGTAGTGGCTAGTACTTGCCTTTATTCACCCTTGTAGTAACAAAATTGCAAATGAAAGATTAAAAAGGTTTGTTTTAATAAATTTTATATGTTTTTAAAAGCTTTATGTAGAAAAAGGTTTTTAATTAAACTAAAACAAATGAATATAAGATATTTGTGCCATAGAAAAAAAAAAATTGTTAAATAAGGTTTCCATTGCTTGTAAGAAAAAAATTCCTATTACCTTTCACTAAACTTATGCTATAAGTTAAGTAACTTTCCAAATTTCTTATTATAAATCACATGCAGATTTTTATTTTATTTTATTCTCTTATTTGATATTTTATAATGATGGTGTTGAGATTGAGGTGTTGTTGATGTGGCCCCCAATAGGGGTATGTTGAGTATTAAAGAAAATTTGATAGATCTTTAAAAAATAATTTTAAAAAATGTTAGTAAATGGTAAAAGCAAATGAAAAAGAAAAATTTGTTAAGATAGAGTGAAAAGTGTGAGTGGAAAAGTTTTTTTTTATGTAAATAGTAAAGAGACAATAGTAAATGCTAAATATTCAAGAGATGTAGTTATCTAAACTCAAGGTAAAAAGACTCCTACACTAGATAATGACATATTATAAAATAAGCATTGAATGACTAATATTAATTTCTAAATCTATGGCCAACATTGATTCAATGTTAATCCTTTCAATCTTATGCATTCATATTTATACTTCCCTAAGGGCTTCTCACTAAAGAAACACCTATCCACATATATATGGATCAAAGCAATGAAGAAATAATAATAACCAAAATGATACAATAGATTGTAAAGAGATATAAAAACCAAAAAAGGATAAGATAAAGAAATAGAGGTAGAAACAAGCCTAGATAAGTAAAAGAGGAAATTAATTAAGAGGGAAAGGGATAATGCCACAAAGAAATTGAGGCAAGATGAAAAATGGGGAAAAAGGAGAATAATTAGGAACAATGATGAGGAAGAGAAAGATGGTGAAGGAGGAAAGAGACATGCACTAGATGGTGAGGTGCAAGATGAGATAGGAGTTGAGAAGGGTTCAAATGAATAATTCTATGAGGTTAATATTGGGTTCCACATGAAACACAAAAACCAATAGTCAACTTGATTGAGGTTATGTGACTGTCTATTAGTTTCTATTACCTCCTTTAATTTTCTCCTAATCATTTTTTCTTCTTTAGTTAGGACTTGGGCGACCTTTAAATGTATGTGGTGTTTAATATGGGGAGAGTGTTTAGGAAGGGAATTTTTTTAATGTTCTCATGCTTAATTTCTACACTATGCTTGTTAAGTGTTGATGGAACAATTAATTTCTCCAATGTAAGGGATTCATAAGAGCAATTGATAGTACAAACCCCAAAATTCAGGAGTTTACAATACTTTTTTATGGAGGGAATGAAATTTCTCACTATGATTAGAGGTTTGAAAGATTGATCTTAGGCCTTTTTCTTGAACTATTTTGAAATTTTTGTAAGAGATGATTTCCACATAAGTGATTATAGCCATTGGATATCTTGTGAGAAATCAAAGTTTTTGGAAGAGATACTATGACTTTTATTTTATTTAACTACTTCTAAAATGATTTTAACTTTGTATCCATTTAGTTTAAAAACTCTAGTAAGATTTTAAATTTCCAAATTGATGTGTTATTCTATAATATCCCCAACTAGGGATGTTCAATATTTCAATTTGATTCGGTTACATGAGATACCAATGTTTAGACCTTATTTCAAATTAGGTCCATCTTAATAGATAATAAGCTTAATAAAATATGAAAAAAAGAATTGTAAACTCTTGCAGCTATACTCCAATTTTCAATAACTATTTAATCCTCTTATTACAATGAGAGATCACACTTATATTCAATTCAATTTTTTATAACAATAATAATATTATTATCATAAGTATAACAAATTCATAGCCAAGGTTGCTACAAAAGCCACCTCAAACTTACAATCCATAGGCACTAAGAGACATCTATCTTACATAAAAATGGACACTAACAAGAGCTTCTTGAATAGAAAATCAATGAATCTCACTGCAATTCCTAAGTGGAATTTCTTAATGTGAGATAGGGGTTTTTGTCCACTATCTAGCTATGGGGATTAGGGATTTTTCATCATCCAATCATAAAAAAATGATGATTTTGTTGATCTTTGACTTAGGTTTAAATAGGAAATTGAATATTTTATTTCCCTCCAAAATGTAAATTGAAATATTTTTTCCCTTTAAGGGCCCTCCCACACATGCCCTTTGCTGACAACACTTAAAGGAATCAAACTTGATTACATAATAAACCAAAGGCACCTATAATCTAGGTGCACATAAAATAAGACACACCAAACTATTACAAAGTCATTTCGATAATTTATTTTCCCAAGCCTAAGGGAAATGGAAAATAGGATTAAGGAACATATAGGAATATTATGGAAAAAGGTCCTCCCTCCCTAATATTTCTTTCCCTCAAGCAATTTAAATTTGTATGCTTCAAGATATCAACTCCTTCCCATGTAGTGTCTTTAGTTGGTAGATCCCTCCACCTCACTAAATACTTTCTCATAGTTCTAAATATCTTTAACTTTCTTTTTTGAGTGTCCATGATATCTTTTGGTATATAATGAGTCTTCATCATCAAAAGGTGACAATTATTTAGATGGTATAATATGCTATCCCAATCCATTTTTAAGGTAGAAAAACATGAAAAAATTTATGGATTTTGTTCTTCATGGGTAGCTCTAGTTCATAGGCTACTTCTCCCACTTTTTCTTGTAGGGACCATAGAAATTTATTTTTAAATTCTCTAATCTTTTCTTCTTCATTGAAAATTGCATAAGGTTTTGTAGCCTTAGGTAAACCATATCTCCAACTTAAAAAACTATTTTAGTGTGTCATTGGTTTGCATAGATCTTATACTAGTTCTAGGTATGTTGAAGATGCTCCTTGAGGTATTTCAATACCTCTTGAATCTTCTTGATCATATATGTTTATCTAGGCACCTTACATTTTTTGATTTCAAAATCCAAAAAGGTTAAAGCATTATACCCATACAAATCCATGAAAGGTGGCATAATTATGGACATATGGTAGGAGGTGTTAAACAATGTTCTTTCAAATGTAACCACTTGACCCAAGATTTTTTTTTCCTAGTAACATAATATGTGAGGTACCCTTCAATTCATTTATTGGCAATTTTAGTTTTTCCATCTATCTAGGGATGATAAATCATGCTAGTGGTGAGCTCTATTCCTTCCAAATGAAATATTTATTTCCAAAAGTGGCTCAAAAATATGGTATCCTTGTTACTAACAATGTTCTTAGATAACACGTGTAATCTAAAATCCTCCTTGAAGAATAAATCATTAATTTGGGAAGCCTTGGAGTTAGAGGATGTGACATAAAACTATGCATACTTGGTGATTCTACCCACCACCTCAAATATTTACTCTTTGTCATTTATCTTGGGCAACCTAGTGATAATGTCTATAGATATACTTCACCACTTTTGATCAAGAAAGGGTAATGGATGAAGCATTCCTATAGAATAGACGTCATGACTTATTTTGTTGGAAATATGAACATTCCTTAATGTGCTTGAGTACATCCCTTTTCATTACTTTCTAGGATAATCTCTCTTTGATTTATTTGTATGTCTTAAAATACCCCAAATTCCTAGCCAAAGGAGTATCATACATGGTCCTTAAAATATTTTCCATCTTTGAATCTGGGATCAAATATATCCTCTCTTTATGTAGAATTAGGTCTCCTACCACTTTGAACCTATCATTTTGTACTCTTTTATCCAACAACTTAGTTTTAAAATCATTCTTGTCATAATTAAGTATTATGGTGTTGACCCAATCAATAGAGATGTCAGAAATGAAACATAGAGCACGGGTCTCCAAGATAATGCATCGAAAAATAAATTATGCTTACCCTTCACATATTCGATATTAAAATTATATGACTACAACTTGCTAACCCACATCGGTTATCTATTGTTTAAGTTTTTTTATTCATAAAGTACTTAAGATTGGTGTGGTTAGTCATCCACAAACTTTCCACACACCAAGTATTGTTTAAACTTCACTAAGGCATGCATGATTGCTAGCATCTTCTTATAATACATAAATAAATAAATCTTTTTAGCCTATGTTAGTTTCTTACTTTAAAAAAAAATGGGATGTTGTTGTTGCATCAAAACAACTCCAATTCCTTCACTAGAAGCATCATATTCTAATACAAACATAAGTGATAAATTTACATGAACACGTTACCATTTTTAATTTGTTAAAAGTATGCTCAATAAAATCTATCCACTTAAATGCACCCTTCTTAGCAAGATCTATGAGTAGTGTGGTGAGCTACGAGAATCCTTTAAGAAACCTCCTATAGTTATTGCACAATCCTAAGAATCCTCTTAATTATGATGCATTATTGGGGGTGGCCAATCCCAAATGCCTTAGATCTTCTATTTGTACACTTGGACTCCTTGTTCATTGTTGGCATGTCCCAAATAAATAATCTTCCTAAGCCCAAACCCACACTTTTAATATTTGGAAAAGAATGAGTGTTGTTCCAATATGCACAATAATTTGTCCAAATTCTTTAGGTTCCCCCCCAAGTTTGACTATAGATCAAAATATCATCAAAGAAAACTAGGAAAAGCTTTCTCAACTTCTTTCTAAATACTTTGTTCATTCATGATTGAAAGGATTTTGGGGCATTAGTCAAGACAAAGCTCGAATTAATAGAAACTTTAAGTGTCCATAGTGACACTTGAAAGTGGTCTTCTAAACATCTTCATCCCTTATTTTGATTTGATGGTATCTTGAGCGCAAATCAATCTTTGAGAAATATATAGCTCCATGCAACTCATCTATAATTTCATCAACCATGGAGATATGATACACATGCATTCTTTACTATTTTCTTATTCAATTCTCAATAGGGTGATCCCACAATACTGGTTTACAATTTTTGGCCAAACTGGACACTAAAATAATTTTTTCTAACTAAATCTTCACTTTCAAGCACCTATAAAGGCTAAACCGTGAAGAATTTGAAGATGATGCAAACTAGTGATTTGTCAAATTTTTTTTGTAGATTCTAAATATATTTTTTTCAAAATTTTTGGAATCAGATTGCACTTATTTTTCCATCTCCTTCGAAAAATAGTTTTTTTAAGTAAACATTTTTAAGGAGTGATGCTCACCGTATAACACAACTTTTTTTCCATGAAATATTTTTTTTTTTTTGAATTTAGATTTGTAACTATGATATCTAGTGCTTCCAATTAGTTAGATAGTGTCTTATTGAATATTTTTTCCTTAATCAAGTTTCAAAGTCAAACCAATTACAATTCAGACATAGGCAGACCGCATAACGCATAACTTTTTTTGAATGTATCAAAATTCAATTTTATTTTGTTGGATCAAGGACTTCAATATCTAGAGCACTCATATTTTTCAAAAAAAAAAATTGATAATATATTATTTTTCCACATGTGCAAAACAAAGAGCTTGATTTTTAGATTAGAAAAACCTATGTTTAATAAAACTAAAAACAAATACATAATAAAACCAAAACATATTAAAATTATATTCATTGAATAGATCGTTCAGAGGGACTACCACCATCGTCTAGTTGGGTCTATGAGTCTCATCCATTTTTCATCCTCACCCCAAGCCCGAGAGCCTAGATTCTAGACTTTTGGGTGTGGGGTGAGAAGGTGGGAAAAGGGGTTTAAGGTGAGCCAGGGGTTCATTCAAAGAGCCCTTTCAAATGTATTCTTTTGTTTTTGAGAATGGTGGGACCTTTCATTTAATTGGTTCGCTCAAACCAGGGTTCATTCGAAACCTTTTTTGGTTCGCTCAAACCAAAGGGCTCATTCGAACCCCAAAAACTAATTTTTTTTTCATGGGGTCATTTTTTGCAACTTTTCCTTCCTCACTCGAATTGTAAACCACTTTTGTGGGTTTACCCAATAGTCAATACATCCCTCATTGTACTATCCTTTTTATTCGCTAGTACCACCAATATAGAGAAAAATAGACTAGACATTGAATTTACATAGCTCATATCTAGCAATTTTCCTTTATTGTCATCTCTATCTCTTCCTTGTGGATCCTAGGGTGATAGTAGAGTGGTCACCACTGAATTTGCACCTATTTTAATCTCAATAATGTGTTAGAGACCTTGGTTAGGTGGAAATGTTGGGAGAATGTCCTAAAGACCTTGCTATGGTTGTCCAAACTAACTTGCATATCAATTTGATAAGCATCCTTCTTGTTAATGGATGACTGTTTGTGTGTGATCAAGAAACTAGCTACACAAGCGAGTTATCCTCTCTTGAAATCTATTTCCATCACTTTAGCAATAATTATGTGGGGTGCTCCATTTTTTAATCTCTTGAGAAGTAATTCCTTTCCTTCACTTCTAAATTTTATTTTCATTGATTAGTAGTTTTATGATAATTCTACCAAAGATTGTAGCCAATGTACTCCAAGAACATGATGTTATCTACTAATCTAACCACATACAAATCCTCACATATTGAATAATCTTTGAGAGTCAATTTCAGTTATTGAATTATTTGTGCACATGGTGTGGTAAAACCATCAACCACAATCACATTGAATCCCTTGAAATTCTCAACCACTGAGTCCCTTTTTACACCAAATCCTCATCTATAAAATTGTGGGTTTCTCCATTATTAATCAGCGTGGTGATCCTTTGACCTACTAGCGTGAATCTAGAGTATAGTTCACCTTTGAGTTCTAGAGAGGAGGGACATAACATCAAAACTAGCAGGAATATCATCTTTTGCCTAATTTTTATCCTTAACAAATTCAACAAAGAGAGGAATCTTTGATGGCACTAATCTTACCTATAAGGGGAGTGATTTTCTTCTCTAGGAGGGTTGCTAGTTTATAATTTGGAGAGCTAGTAGAGTCAACAATGGGCCTTAAGGAAAATTTATCTTTATGGATTTTGGAAGTGTCATAGATTTTGGGATTGACCTTATTTGGAATGAGACATTTTATTGTTATCATCATGAAGAGTTATAGATGACCTATTTAACTCATCTCATGAATTTGGGCATGGGTTGCAATCCAAAGAAGTGCAACTTCCTATTGTTTTAAGGTGGTCTAACATCTTGGAAACATACTCAAAGTTTCAAGATAATTGTGGCATTCCTTTTTAAATATGGCTAGGATAATGTTCTTATTTTATTGATTAATTTTCTAAAGGCATCAAATTCATCTTTAGGAATGTTTTGCCTAAAAATTTGACGGTCTTAAGATCTTTTCATCAAAAGCAATTTGATGATGTTTTCAATTTCAATTATAAAATCAACTTTAAATATAAACCTCAAAGTAATAATAAATCTAAAACCCCTTTCTAAGTCAAACCTACAAGTTTGAAATGTTAGCAAATAGTTACCTTTCCCAATTCAGCATTTTATTGGTGTTAAGAGTAGTTGAAAGATTGACTAGCAACCAAAATGGACAATAATTATGAGGAGGTTGGTTGGTAGGATTAATTAGATGAGAGGAGGAGCAATATTATTGTTTATGAAAGTGGGCGAATGAGGACTCAGGGAGGTTGGGGAAAGAGAGGGACCACATAGTTGGTGCTTAGAGGAGAGAAGAGGTGGGTGGGGAGTGAAGAATGGGGTGACATGATCAGAAAGAGCATTGTACGATGCTCAGTAAAACCTAAGTCAAAATTGGAAAAAGAAAAGGGTGAGCAAGAAAGGAGATTTTCGAGTCTTAGAATTATGCCAACGTTTAGCTTAGAATGAGTCCATTCAGAATAAATAGGAGATAGATGTATTAAAGCCATATTAAAACCTTTAGAAACGGTCAAAGAAGAAGAAAAAGAATCGATCAAAAGATGTACCCGGGACTTTACAGTCTGTACTGAGTTGGACTTTCCATTGGTTCTGCCATTGTTGTCTCTCATCATGGTTTGAACAGAACCATATGGTTGCCCCAATCTGAGGTGTTTAGAGGTTTTAGGAATGAGAGTAACTTTAGAATGGTGGGCAGTGTCAGAGAAATTGGAGGCATGAGAAAACCCAACAAGCTCAACATTAATGAAGAGGGCACTGTATCAGTAGTTCATATAACAAAAGGGTTTTCTTGGGGCATGAAGTTAGTTTTGTAGTACTATTAAAAGATTCATCACACATTCTAATGATCAAAATCAGTTAATGGTAATTTTGCTTTATTAAGCAGGAGACCAAAAGAACCATGAATCACATCTGGAAGGCTGATAACCATGGAAACACCATCGGCTATGGTGGGTGGTGGCCTACAGGAGGAGTCATTGTTCTAAACGGGAGCCTGGAAGTATGCGTCACCATCGAGGAAGAGGTTATCTTCATAGTGTATGATACCGTGAACTTTCTTTTTTTGTCTTCTTCGAAGCTTTGTTGCTGCACAGAAGCATGGTTATTGATAGAAGTTTGAACCAGACCCTCATAAATCTATTATGATGTTGTTCAAACTCCTTTTCCCCTGAAGGAAGAACTGTAAGAGTGGGACCAGCTGGAGCGACGTTACCATCGGAGCTGGAATATACCCAAAAGTTAGGACCAACATAGTTCTATTTATTAAAACCTATTATATTGCTGCCACAAATCTAAGGAAGAAAACATAGCATAAACTGACCAGTTTATGGATGACAATAATGTAATATGTTTTGTACACATGGAGGGTTATCCTGCCTCATTGGGTTTCACAAGAAATTTCTCACAACCACTATATAAATGAGATGATTATGGTTAGTAACTTACATTTTTTTTAAGAGAAATTAATTGAAAGATTTTTGAAGAAGTATTCAAGCTTGGCGTCTTATTGTGGAATTGTGAGTACTATAGCATATGATGTGTTCATATTCTAGTTAATGAGGAAGTCTTTCAATCTAATTTTTCATCTAATTTTATGTGTTTAATTTTTCATAGTTGTGTGTTGTCTATTTGTTGTTGTTTGGTTAGAGAACTTCCATTATGTTCTCAATCTTAGTATTATGTCAATTTGGTTTTAGATTAAGAAAAAAAAAATTTTGCAAGTATTTTCACAAAGTCTATTTTTGGTTTGTTTGACTTGCGTAAGATTGTAACCATAGTTATAACAACAGTTTTTGTTTATCTATTGTCAATATGCCATCCTAGAATAGTTTTACAGTTAGTGGAGCTAAGTAGTAATGTACCTAGGAGATTAGATGAAGTCATTGGAATATTAAGAGCAATGCAAGTGAGATTGGATATGGGTAAAAAAGATGGGCATAAAGGGTTTGTCTAGATAGATGACTTAGTGGTATTAAAGATGGGGAAAGAGGGCAATATGAATAGAAAATGCAAGCCAAAATATTGCAGTGGATATAGAAGAAGGTAACTCTTGTGATCTACTTAGAAGATTGACAAGGGAATAAGAATGGATGTGCCAAACTTTTTTGAAACTTTGGAACCAAAAGAGTTCATTGATTGAGATGGAGAAATAGTTTGAGCATGAACATATTTTTGATCCACAAAGAGTAAATGTGGCACGAAACAAATTGAAGGGTCATGTCATACTTTGGTGAAAATAATCTCATTTAGAAAACAACTAGACATGAGGAGAAGATCACCTATCGGGATAATAGGTCTCCAAAATAAGAGGAAATTTTTAACCTAGTGACTACTAGTTGGATAGATTATTGAAGAACCTCCAAGACTTGAAACAAGAGAGGGATAGTGAAATATTATACCGAGGAGTTATACAAACTCACAACTTAATCAGGTTACAATGTAATTGATCAAGAAAAGGTAGAATGATACATGAATGAGTTGCAACTCAAAATTCATAATAAAGTGAGCATACTTAAACTCATAACCATAGAAGAAGCTTATTAATATGACTTAGGCAAAAGAAAAGTTGTCTAGAAGACAACATAACATGATGTGAGAAAGAGGAAAGTACAGATCTATTGTTGGAAGAAGCAAACAAGATCAAGGAGGAGAAGTAAGCACTTTTCAAACAGAAGAAACAACCCAGCTAGAGGACATGGCACATATGACAATAGAGGAAGAATATTCTAGGAATTTTTTGATGAGGAAACAAATCTCTTTTCTATTTTTTTCGAAATATTACAATTTTAGTATTGTCCCTTCTAGCTATTATTGCGGAAAATGAAAGAAGCCCATCATTGAGCCCCTGAAACCTCTTAATTCGCTATAGAGTGAGCAATGAAGGATTACAGGACATGAATCCTATGAAATCCTTAATGTTGCTCTTCATTAGCCCTGTTCTGAAAAATTGGAGCATTCTTTCAAAACGATATTTTCCTTCAAAGTATCTCTGTCCAAGATGTCTCCCATGTCCCCAACTGCATGATTGCAATTGCAATTAGAAATTGCAGCAAAAACATTGTTGCACCATGGACTTTGAATATATTTGTTTGACACCAGCTTTCCACATGTTTTATTGCCCATGACTTATATGATAGTCATTAGGAACTCTTTGATGAATTTGCTGTCCTGAATGTGTCCATTCTCAAAATTCTTCGAACGATTAACAATAATGGCATTCTCAGCCATAGGGGTCTCTCTAATGAACACTGTATATTTGTGTTAGCTCTTTGTCCAGACACCCGCACTAGTCCCCAACAATTACTAGTCTTTGCTCCATCTTTGAACGAAATCTGCTCTTCAAATTCCTTAAATAGTTGAGTAATCCCTTGTAATATTAGAGAGGGTTCTTGTGAGATCATTTCAATACCAAATAATTTTTCACTATCTCTTTGATCTTCTGCATGACATGTCTCATAACCCATTCTTAGAATTGCAACCATTTTATGGGAGCTGAAATTTCCCTAAGTGATGAAAGTATTATACCTCAAGTGCACTTTGGTGAACTTAAGGTGCATATGTGCTTGTGCTTTGAGTAGGCCTTAGTTGTAAAGTACTATGATTTTATATGAGTTTAGAGAAGCTTGTAAATTGAGGTTTGTCCATATGCTTTGGTCACTAGAGATTATTACTTCATCTATTTTATCATAGGAAAAGTTTGTAAGTGAATTAGTTTCATGATTGACTTCCTTATAATAATGTCAAATCGAGAAACTATCCACATTGTCTATTACCAATCAAATGATTTTTACAATATTCCTTATTTCCAATTCACAATCTTTCTTTGGTGAATGATATTGTTTCCAATTCATAATCTTTCTATGGTGAATGATATTGATATATCATTGAGTCCCCTTCAATGTCAATGTTGGTGACATACTTTTTAGCTCCTTGTAAGAAGAGCTTGAAGCTTTGCTTCATTGGTGGTACCAATCTCTAGTTTTTGGAGATAGTCCATTTTAGGTCCCCCTTTCTTATCTTTGATAATGTAGCCTATTGTAGATAGGCCTGAGTTGCCTAGAGCACTACCACCAAAGTTCAATTTGAGTTTGTTAATTATGGGTAGACACCATTTGAATTTTTCCCTCTTACTTTTGGATTTGAGGAGAGACTTGTCACACCCATTAATGGAATAATCTTAAGGTTTGGCCACTATTGCATGAGCTTGTCATCCTAGCTTGTATTAGATAGGGATTTCTATAAAGATGTCTTCATCTTAGACATGATTACCGAGCACAAGTTCTAATTTCAATATTCTTCACTATATCATCCACCTTAATTCCTTTTCCTTGAAAATTTGATTATTCCTTTCTTTCCAAATTTTCTAGATTACTAGTGAGGGGATGGTAGTCTAAACACTCGCCTAGAAGGAATTCTTCAATCTAAGCCAACTTCTAAAGTTTTCCATGGGGTTGTTGGTAAGAGCACAAGTCCATCCCAAGCTTCCATAAAATCATTGTTACTAGAAGCTTGCAAAGGATCAATTAAGGAGGAAATGATCTATAGATTCTTATACCCACTTGCACATCATGAACCAAGATGGGCCATGAATGCCAAGAATTTGTAGGTGATTTTTGGTTATAATTGTTTTATGGAGTTTCATCCATGTGAAGGTTCCCACTTTGGGTAGAAATATCCAATTCTAGTAGAGATCAATTGACTAGTCATCATTGAGCTCAAGGAGATTTTGTAACTTATAACTAAATCTGATTGAAAAGAATCCTAAGTTAGCCCCAATCCACATAATTCTATCTTCTTTTTTAGTTTTCAAAACAAAAGTGCCATCTAGACAAAAAAGTGATGTTTTTTGTATGGTCAATGAATATCAAAATTTAAATATCTAGTTTACACTAGAAAAATTTCATAGTAATCACTAATTTTCATCAAACAAGAAAAAACTTAAGAGCGTCAGTTGAGCACATACCAATCTACATCAACAATTTAGATTTTGAAATTTCGTTCCAAATCAATAATTTCTCCATTGGTTTAGTCAGAACATAAACATTAAGTAATGTGAAAAAGAGATTTGAATGAAAGCTTTACACTTTCACCACCATCCAATTTTGTGCCTAGGTTATAACCTTGACCCAAAACCAAATTGAAACCTAGAGGATTTCAATACCTTCAAAAGCTCTCATAGACTAAACAAATGAGCCATCTCATCCATTACACTATGCTATGAAATATTTAGCATCATTCATACTTAATTTTGATTCTTATAACAAAATAATTTCAGATTTCAAGATCTCCCAATGGCTCTTTATTAAGCGCCTCTTGTTAGGGGTGTTTAAACCCTTAAGATTCCAAGTGGCAATCTTCATTGCTTTCTAAGGGAGATATTTCCTCCCTTAGATCTCAATATTTATTGGTTGATTAATTGACCACTAGATAGAGAAGGTTCCTTTATCTTCTTCTTAATATTTTTCTTTCCTTTCTTTTTCCTAGAAATCAAATTTGGCTTTATAATCTTTAAAGTAGATTGACTTAGAAATATTTCCTTGATAATTCCAATTTCAACACCTTAATAGTATTATAAGTCATACTAGGACTTCAAATATTGAATGTCCTTATTTTCAAATTGGTGTTGTGGATCCTTACCTTCAAATGGAATAAAATCCAAATCAACCTCAAGTTCTTTCTCAAGGATAAGAATAGTTAGAGAGAATATAAAATTGATGGTGATCGCGTTCGCCACTTTTGTTTGAGATTAAGTCAAGGGTTGGGGAGGATAATCTAAATAGCCTTTGAAACCCATTTCCTCACCCAATTTTATTTTTAGGTCAACCCTTTTCTATTTGGGAGAAATTTTTGTAGATGGTGCATTAGAGCACTTTAAATTCCAATCCTACTATTTGAGACCAACATATTGCTTTTGATTCAAAAGTGATAAATTTGGGATTTATATGGATGTTATGACATAGATGTGAAATTATATTGTAGAATCTCCTTCTAGGATTTATTTGTCATTTTTCAATTATTTTTTGAGGCTATTCACAATTTTTGAAGCAACTTTTATTCCAACATTCTTCTAGTAGGTTGTAGAGATAGATATAGATCTAGGAGCATTGGATATGCAAAACATAAGTTGATTAAAATTTTATTTCTATTTATGAGTGTAAAGGAATCTAAAGTCCACCCCCAAGGTTCATGGTTGAGGATGTCATCATGTTTGATTTCTAGGGAAAAAGTGGTGATACATAATCATTTCAAAATGAATTTAATATCCATTTGCTCTTTCTAGTTTTACTTTATCCAAGAATTTTTTGCATGAGCGAGCCATATAATGACTAATTTCCGTATGATTGATTTGGATGAGGGATCACATTTTCTTCTTCCAACATCTTCATTTTGTATTGCAATCTAAATTCTCACCTTCTTTTCATTGATGTCATGAATATTATTTTTTGGAAGTGAGCCATTTTTTAAATAATGCCATATATACATATACACACACACATAAAATATAGAATAAAATAACAAGAATAAACAAAAAAACCCTAATCCTAAACTTGCATACACCTCCATTAGAGAAAAAAGAGATTAAAATAAAAATGTAAGAACACTGTAAAAATTCTCACCAACACTCCTTTTGATAACTTGGATTTTCTCTAGATGTTGTTGATGGAGAGAAAGTTGGATTGTGGTTTCTCTTACCAATGTTTTGGCAACATCTACTTTCTTGTCCTCCATTATGTTGAAATGACATTTAAGATGAGGTTTTTATAGATTTTTGGTTGAGAGCATGAATGGTCGATATTTCCTCTTAGATAAGAGAGCTATAATTCATTAGCTTGCAAGAAAAGTTAATAATGGAGGGTTGATATTAGTTTAAATGGATTGATAGGATTCAAGATTATTTTAGGTATTTTTAGGGTTGTTCTTATTTGAATGGATAGTGTTGGTGTTTCCAAGTGGTTGTCTAGATTTTCCTAAAGGTTAGCTAAATCTTATGACAAAAAACCTTAGGTTAGTGGCCAACAAACAAGATATTGATTTTATAGTTTTCTCCTCTGAAATTTAGGCTCTACAAAACCAAGGTGGGTTCCCCTATAACATCATTTAACATATAGCAATACTTGCAATGATGCCTTTGAAATAGATTCTTTACACTAATTTTATAGAAGGTAAGCCTAATGAGCTAAATCATCTTCAAAACCCTCTATATGATTAGTATTACTTTTCTAGTGTGGTTTTGAGAATAAAACATTAAAATTTAATAAAATTAAGACTTTGATTTTATTTTATATCTAATTTTGTCTCAACCTTAAACTTTGTGAATCATTTTGGCCAGTGCCTTATCCACAATAGAGTCAAGAAATGAAGTAAAACCCCTACAAGACACCAAATCTTGACTTCTTATTAACCTCATTTCCTTGCATTGAGAAACCAACAAAAGAAAAATGCTATCACACTGCTTATAAATCCCTATTGCAATTACATAACCTTTGATGAATAAACTAATTTAAGAAAAATTATTTTATTCATTGAACAAAAGCTAACAATTCAAAGATCCATAACACAAGATATGATATGAGAATAAAAAATAACCTTTGATGACATTGATTCAAAAGAGAATGTGTACAATATTGGAGAGTATGATAAATTGATACTCAAATTTGAGACAGTACAAAGAGTATTTAAGTCATATGTTGTTATTACAGAGAAAAATTATAACATTTCTTATCTAAGTTTTAGAGGACTTAACTATACAACCCTAATTCTATACAAAGACTAAGAAACATAACCCCTAGAATGAGGCTCAAAATTCCCTTTTTTAACACAAAGGAAGTGATGGAGTGAAATGTGCCATCATTTTTACCTTTTATTTTCCCTTTACCTTTTTCATTTCCATAGTAGATCCTTTACTATTCTTGACACTATTTGTTAATAAAATGAGGATATTTTATAAAATGCGAAGAAAAGATAAAAACTTATAAATATATCAAAACCTTTAATCATTTATTGATTATCTTCATGATTGTGATAGCAAGGGGTAATTAGGAGGATAGCACATGGGTGCAAGCTTGCACATCGGTGGAGTGGAGATGAAGTCATTCAAAGTCATGTGTCATTTTGGCTAAGTTTGTTATGAGTTGTTAATATGTTTTGAAACAATATCGAAAGCATATAATCTATTTTTAACTAGCTTCTGAGGTTGTTGGCTGCATGCCAAAACAACCTAGGCAATTATCATGCATTTTGTTCAGCATTAGTTATACATTTAGTGGCTCACAATATCTATAAATATGTAACGACTTGGATTCATATCGATATATACATCTATAAACTACTGTTTTGTTTTAAAGATTATAATTCAAATGACATTCGTATGAGTATTTATTAGTGTGGAGTAAGCTTTTGTTCAGAAGTTTCATCACCTAATAATCGAAGAAGGTAGGGCCCACTTCCTCAGTTACCTGGTGAATCTTTACATTATTGATATGTTGTGTGGTAATAATTATTTCAATTTTAAATCTACTTTTAATCTTTAATTATAATTATTGTGTTAGTTTATAATTGTTGGGTTTGTTGTTAATCAGTATGGTTATTAATTCATGAGTTTAGTTTGGCATGTTATATTTCATAAGTGTTAGGCTTCAATTCCATTATTTGATTATATTATGTTAATTCATTTCCAGTATTAAGTATTAATTCTATTTTATTGTTTTTCGTTAATCTATCCTTGTTGCAGACTGCTCTTGGCATAGGTTCCTGTCACAGAATTGACAAGAAGTCCGAAAAACCAATTTTTTGAATAAATATAGATTGTGTGTTAGTTGCATCCATCCCCACTTAGTTCATTGTTTTCAACCCTTAGGTAAACTATTGCAACACCTTTCACAAGTTTATGATTCCCGGATTGACACTTATGAACAAACTGAGGAAAACAATACAACATTCCCAAGGATTGATCTATCTACACTTGTCAGTTCAATAAACTCATAATAACTCCATTAATCCCTATTATCAATCAATAGTTTTGTCCAATCAAGAAGCAACAAGAAAAAATCTTGTCCAACACTCAAGCTTGCAAAAGATAAAAACTTAGGTGGTGGCATTGAACAAGTGGTCAAAAGCATTCATAATTTGTAGGGAGATTACATAATTTTTTTGGAAACCCTTTAGAGTATCTATGTAGGTGTGTGTTGTTGATTTCTTCAAGGCGACCCTTTGTAGCTAGTAGGATATTTCTGACATTCTTTCTCTAACATGCCCATGTAACAGTTATATCTAGTTAGTAGGATCCAATTGAAACATAACTCAAATCTCCCATTTTTTCTCTTTCTTTATCAATCATCAATGTTATGCTGACATGTCCTAGTATAATACCAATTGATCAAAGGAGTGATCCCCTCTAAAAACATCTTTAAAAATCATAAAAGCACCATTTATTGGCCAAGATTTCTCTAATAGCCAAGATCCAAGGTACAAGACATAAAAATTATATATAGAAGGGGTTATAGACTAGTGGCATTTTAGAGACACCCAAGCCCATCAAGAACACTCCAGAAGTCACGGGAGGTTACAGGGGTCTTGAAGAATTATAAACACTCAAAACATCAACTATGACCTTTTAAAGCCTATAATGGCATTTGGAAAGGATAAATGTGTTAAGAGAGCCAATTGTCCTAAGGGTCCTGATAAGGACCCTAGGACCAAAATGCTATGTAAATGGAATTGTCATGTTCTAGGGGTTTAATTAGTAATTTAATGATTTAAGTAGGTCAAATAAGGTTGGATATTGAAGATCCAATAGTTTTTAGGTGGTAGAATTTAATAAATTTCAAGTTTGTAAATTCAAAATTTTGAATTCCACTTTAGGCGGGTAAATGGGTTTTAGGAGATTTAGTCACTTTAATGAAATAAAATCAATGCAAAACAGTTGGATCAGTTGGGGAATGGTTCTATAACCCCAAAATGATAATTTTTACGGAGGTTGGGCATGCAGAGAAGTGATTGTACGGAATGTTCTCAGAAAAAATAGAAAAACTTCAGTTTTTGCATCTTTTTGTGTTCTTTTTGATGTTCTACTAATTCCTATTGAACTTTGATTCATTTTGATGGATTAAGGACTTACATTTTCATGATTTAAGACCTTTATATGCTTTGAAAGTCAATAGAAATCAATTTTTTGTACAAAACTTCTGACTGTCCTCAAGGAAACACAAAATTTGCACTAGTTTTGAGGGTTTTTCATGATGAATGATCCATTTCATGGGAATATATGACTGAGACCAATGAAATGGATCATAATTAACTTGTATCATATCAATATAACAACCTAAATTTCTGGAAAGAGGAATCAACTGGTGTACACCAAGGAATCAGAGTGAAAAATGCTTGAAGATGGAGGCTAGGGTATAGCAGTAGAAGATCTGCCTTAAGGAGGGGTATGTTTTTGAGTTATAATAGTTGATACATGTTGAATTAATGGTGAAAAGTCTAAAATCAAGTTCTATAAGTGATTGGAAGGTTAGTTTTCAAGAAGCCCTAGTTTTGAGGCAAGTTAAGGATGGTTTTGTGTTTGAGTGTGTTAGGGGTGTCATAGAAGCCTAAAAACTTGGAATCCTTGGTTTTGAGTCATTTTAAGGGATTTTTGAAAGTTTCATGGTTAGGGGTTGAGTTTAAAGAGGGGTTGCTTTGGAAAAGAGGGCTAATTAGGCCTAGTTTTTGAGGAAACAACAGATTTTGGTTGGTGAGTTCTGAAACAAGTGCCATCAGGGAGTTGATATGTTGTTTTCCATCATAAAACAAAACTTAATCAGTCACTAGATTGGGAGTTCCTTTGGAAGGTTTTTGAGAAAAGCCAAAAATCCTTTGCTAGAGGCCTAATTGGGCTAGAGGAGCTGCCAAGAAGTAGCAAAGGTGAGTTTTGGTCTAAGATAGAGGGTTAGGGCTTGAAAACCATTCAAGTCAGGTTAGGTTGAGCCCTTTGAGATCACTCCAATGGTTTGGAACCATAAGGGAAGCCAATAAGTCATGAATGCAAAGTTGAGGCCTTATCTCCATGTTGGCACCTAGATGAAAGGTTGAGAGTGACTCATTGTTAGTCTTGTAACTTGGTGTTTCTTTCAAAGTCCCTGACCCTCTGCATCAAAAATTGGTATCGAGCAATGAAAGTGATAGAGTCCTTTAAAGGATTTAAAATTAACAATGGCACCTAAAATCAATTGGCAAGAGTTAGAGGTTAAAGGAAATATTTAGAGGAGAGAAGAAGAGCAAAAGCAGCAAGAGCAAGAGAAGAGAAATGGAGAAGGAGAGAGGAGCAATGCAAGTAAGGATAAAATAACCTTGTGAGAGGTAGGAGGAGAGAGAGAAGAATAAAGAGATCAAAGAAAACAATGATGAGAGAAGGAAAGAGAGAGCATATATGGGGTAAATCAGGAACAACAATGATGGGAATAGGGGGGACCCTCAGGGAAAGGAAGATTCTTGAGGGTGTTGAAGAAGTGCAGGAGGGAAGAGTCACATAGACTTGCCTATCTATCAAGGGAAGATGGATAGTGAAGAGGTGTTGGGATGGCTTGATGCCTTAGAAAAATACTTTGAGTTTGAGGAGATGGATGAAGAGAGGAAGGTTAAGTTTTCCAAAAACAAATTGAGAGGTATAGCATTGGCATGGTGGACTAGTTTTCAGAATGATAGGATGGCTAGAGGATTGGCAAAAGTTTCTACATGGGCTAGGATGAAGAGTTTGGTCAAGGAGCAATTCCTACCATCTGATTACACAATTCATGTGAAGAGGATGAGGCAGAATTTAAGGCAAAAGGACATGGATGTGATGTCTTATACTGAGCAATTTCACAGAAAAAGCTTGAAAAAAAATTATCGAGGAGGGTTATAAGAAGAAGAGGATAGAAAAATAGCATTACATCAATGAAGCGAGGTGAAATCTACAAGATGAGATTGGTTTGCAATTGCCAAGGACATTAGGAGAATGTTTTCAATTGGCCATTAGAGCTGAGGAAAAGGTGAAGAGGAAGCAAGAAAGATCAAGCAATGGTGGAAGAGGAGGTAGTTCAAACAGGGGAAAAGGTAATATAGAACAAGGACAAGGCAGCAAGGACAAGAGCAGCAATGACAAAGGCAAAGAGGTATTTTCTGATCAAAGAGGTGGATACACTCCTAGAGGAGGAGGCAGATTTGGACAAGGTAGAGGCCCATTCATAGGTAGGTGTTTCAATTGCAATGAACCAGGGCATCCTTCCTTTAAGTGTCCTAAATGGGAACAAGCTGATAAGGGCTAAGATAGGAGAGCTAACTTGGTACAGAAAGAAGAGGACAAAAAGGAAGAATCAAAAACATTCATGGCCGGTTATGGCTGATGGTGAGTTTCTTATGGTCAGAAGAAGCAAGGAAAGAAAGACTTCATCAAGGAGCCAAAGGTAACTATCTTTAAGACTAATTGTCTCAGTCATTGCCAAAGATCTATAGATTGCTCATAGATTCAAAGGTCCTGTAATTTGATTTGTAGTTGATATAGTAACCAGTTAGGGATTAGGCTTTTGATCACCCTCTCCTACAAAGGAATGACCACTTGGGTAACTAACTCAAGGGCAGCATGTAAGGAATTTGTAAGAGGGATTATGTATATTTCTCAATTGGATCATATCATGATAGGGTACTTTGTAGTAATTAATGACTTGTGGTCATATCATCTTGGGGAGACCATGGCAGTATACTAGGCAGACATTGCATGATGGTTTTCACAATACATATTTGGTGCATAAAGATGCTATTAGATAAAAATTAGTGCCTTTGCCTTTGGAGCAGTCAAATGAAAGTTTTATGATCTATTTTGAGAAGAGTTTGCAGGTGAATAAGCAGGGTAAGATAGGTAAGACAGGGGAAGATACTGGTTGGAGGAGGAGTGATGAGTTGCAGTAGGGTTGTGGAGCACACAGTCCTAGAAATCAAAATTTGTGGGACTTAGACAGTGTCAAGGTTGGAGACATTGAGTGCCCTATAGTTGAGGGTGATAGAGGTGGTGTCCTTTCACAAGGGAGTCAGTGGAATGAGGGCAGGAACGGGGCACAAAAATAGATTGAGTTCAAACAACCAAGAGGACAAACAAATCACTATTTTGGTTCTCACATGATGAATGACAAGAGTGCAAAATGGCAGAAGAGGAAGACAGTGACTTTGGGAGATTACATGCCCTGTCATTTGAAGATGCAAACATATGAGAGCAAGGGGTCTTTTGGTGGCAACACATGGGATACTTCTTGAGGAAAGAAATATTTCTTTCTTGGGGAGAATGGTGCAGGAGCACCCGAGGCCTTCAAGGAGCTCTTCAAAGGTCAGAAGTGTGCAGGGGTGAAGATGACCTTTCCATCAAATCAAAACATCAATTATAATCTTTTGAAGCCTATAATGTCTTTTGAAATGGGAAAGAACTTGAAAAGGAGTCAACTGTCCTCAGGGTCCTGATAAGGACCCTAGGACCAAATTGCAATGTAAATGGAATTGTCATGTTCTAGGGGTTTAATTAGTAATCTAATGCTTTAAGTAGGTCAAATAAGGTTGGATATTGAAGATAAAATAGTTTTTAGGTGGTAGAATTTAATAAATTTCAAGTTTGTAAATTCAAATTTTTGAATTCCACTTTAGGCGGGTAAATGGGTTTTAGGAGATTTAGTCACTTTAATGAAAGAAAATCAATGCAAAATGGTTGGATCAGTTGGGGAATGGTTATATAACCCCAAAATAATCATTTGTATAGAGGTTGGGCATGTGGAGAAGTGATTGTACGGACTGTTCTAAGAAAAAACAGAAAAACTTCAGTTTTTGCATCTTTTTGTGTTCTTTTTGATGTTCTATTGATTCCTATTGAACTTTGATTCATTTTGATGGCTTAAGGACTTGAATTTACATGATTTAAGACCTTTGTATGCTCTGAAAGTCAATAGAAATCAATATTTTGTACAAAACTTCTGACTATCCTCAAGGAAACACAAAAATTGCACTAGTTTTGAGAGTTTTTCATGATGAATGATCCATTTCATGGGAATATATGACTGAGACCAATGAAATGGATCATGATTAACTTGTATCATACCAATATAACAATCTAAAAGTGCAGGAAAGAGGAATCATATGGTGTACACCAAGTTTTGATAGTGCAAGGTGCATGAGGATGGGGGTTAAAGTATAGTAGTAGAGGATTTTCCTTAACACATGATATCTTTTTGAGTTTTAATAGTTGAGACATGTTGAATTAATGGTGAAAAGTCTAAAATTAGGACCTGGAAGTGTTTGGGAGGTCAAGATCCAAGAAGCCCTAGTTTTGAGGCAAGTTTTGGAGGGTTTTGTGTTTGAGCATAGTAAGGGTGTCATAGAAGACTAAAAGTTTGAAAATCCTTGGTTTTGAGTCATTTTAAGAGACTGCTGAAATTTTCATGGTTAGGGGTTGAGTTTAAAGAGGGGTTGCTTTGGAAAAGAGGGCTAATTAGGCCTAGTTTTTTAGGAAACAACAAATTTTGGTTGGTGAGTTTTGAAACAAGTGCCATCAAGGAGTTTATATGTTGTTTTCCATCATAAAACAAAACTTAATCAGTCACTAGATTGGAAGTTCCTTTGGGAGGTTTGTGAGCAAAGCCAAAAATCCTTCGCTAGAGGCATAATTGGGCTAGAAGGCTACTTAAGGAGCAAAGGTGAGTTTTGGTCTAAGACAGAGGGTTAGGGCTTGAAAACCATTCAAGTCAGGTTAGGTTGAGTCCTTTGAGATCACTCCAATGGTTTGGAATCATAAGGGAAGCAAATAAGTCATGAATGCAAAGTTGAGGACTTATCTCCATGTTGGCACCTAGATGAAAGGTTGAGAGTGAATCATTGTTAGTCTTGTAACTTGGTGTTTCTTTCAAAGTCCACGACCCTGCATCTTTAGGTAGTTGATTATCCTTTTCATCCCAAGCCTTATGTATCCCCTTTGAAGGCCATTGGTGAGCAAGAAGCAAGTCAACATTATACAAGTATTGTTGATACTTAGTATCTGGAGTCGCACTTATTTCTTTGCAAAAGGCCTCTATACTACAATTTGCATTCGTTAACTTATCTAAATAAGTACTGAATAGACCTTAATCAATTTTGTTGTCTTTACATATTAAGAGGAGAGTGGGGATTAGGGTATTGAAATTTTCCCTTTATTCTTTCAAAGTTTTTAACTCCCCGTCATCTTTCATAATGCGAGGCATAATCCTAGTCTCAATATGCTCAAAATAATTGAGCTTTACTTGTGCACTTTCAATTAACCTATCCACGTATGCTCATGTTTCTCATGTTATCTTGGTCATGGTATAATTGGGAAGAATATCGTGTGGAGGTTCATTTGTATTTGTGGATCTTGTGTACATACCTTGCAAAACCACAATTTTGGGGGTCCACTTAGTGAAATTTCCTTTAAGTCTATCATGGTCCCTGTCTACCTTGATAATTGTGTGTTTGAGATTCATGTATGCTACACGAGAATCCTCTAATATCTTTTAAACTTTGGACAATTCATGTCCCAAAATGTGTGGCACTACATGCACATTTTCTCTGTGTTGGGTCTCTTGAACATTCTTCATATGCTCCTCCATCATTTGGGTCTTCTCAAAGTTAAGTTCTTCATTTATGTTTATCAGATTGTCTTGAGGTTCTACTAAGGAGGAACCTCTTTCCTATACATTAATGGAAGGAAATGTTGCCTAACCCTCCTGCATTTTTAATTTGTTGTATTCTACAGTGAGTGTTACATGATCCTTCAATAATGCATCATACATATTCTATAGTCTTCGGTTGATTACTTCATTAAAATTAGCCAAATCCACCATCAATGAGGTTGCTTCAGGGGAAAAAGTATCTAATACCCTTTTTACAACGAATCTCCCATTTATGTCTTGTGATGCCTCAACAACCTCTGGTTTGTTTGTGTTTGGGGCCAAAGCCCATATTGCAAGGGATTCCCATCTTGGGTTGAATATTGGTCCTGAAAATGCTACATGTTCCTGCTCCTCAGAAGAAAAGAACTCCCCATCTTGCCTTCTGATTGTATCAAAAATGGTTATTGAGGCAATTTCCCACTCTAGGAGCAGCAACACTCCACTATCTTGCACAATCTTTCTTCCTTCCTCAGGAGTAATGTTCTTGGCATCAAAATTCATATTTTCCATCACTTTCTTGGTGACCTTTTCATACTTCTCTCAAGGTACCTATTCTTTCCAATTCAAGTTTTCTATGGAATTGTTCCCTTTTTGACCTTAGGATAAAATCCTTGAATTCCTATGATTTTATAAATTCATAACCATAGATGAATTTTTTGCATGCCAATTCTCTGACATCATTCAAATTATCTCTCCCATTGCTATATCTAACTTGAATATTTTTTGGAGAATTCCAATAGTATTTTTTCTTGGGGGAGAAGGCATATGTTGATACACTTCATCAATGGTTACTTGGACATTCTCCTCCTCATCCTAACTGAGGGGGTAGTCAACCACTAATGGTTGCTTTATCCTCATCCTTTTTTGGGGATGTTTCCTCAGGGGAGAATCCACATGAGTTATATGAGGGATAAGTACTGACATATGAGGGGGAGAAGGGGTGCAACCTGTGGTGGACTTGGTGTAATAGTTTCTTTGATAACAAGCCCTTGAGGATTTTTGGAAGTAGGAAAGGAAGAAGAATTAGGCCTGGACCGATGTGTCAACATTTCTTCCAAGGTGAGGGCTTTACCAACAATTCTATCAAAATTTCTCAAGACTACTTTAGTCCTAGCAATTGAATCTCTAATTTTAGAAAATTCCCCATGATATTCCTTATTCTTTCTTGTCTTAGTAGCCTCTTCTTTGGTAAACATAGCCCATTTCACCCTTCTATTAGTTGCTTCCTAATCATCTCTACAATTTCTTAAAATATATTCAATAAAATGAGTGTGATGGACACAAGCTGACCTCCTAATTATTGTCCTAACCTAGTGTATGAATCTTTTAGGATCAAAATCCTTGATCCTTTTATGTTACATTTTATAACCTTGAAGCATTCAGTGTAGTTTATCCAAACCTTCTCTTGTTGAAGTAAAATAAAAAAGGTGGTGGAGAAAGGGAAAAATGATCCCTTCTTTTGTTTTCTCAGATGAAACTTATCTATCTCATTCATCTGCCACATAATTTCCATAAACGCTAACCTATGTGGCACACATCTAGTTAGAACATGGGGGTCCATAGGGCACCCATATATTCTAATAAAATGGAGTTAGTATAGAGATAACATTCTTTCGAATTGTGTTGAACTCCTAATTTTGGTCTTTTGTCTTTGGGTCTAAGGAGATCCAAAATCTCCTTATGCAATATAATCTCAGGAACACCCAATCGTGACATGATTTCCCTTAATGAAATAATTTTCAAAAATTACATAGTTGGATGTATCACAATCCTTATCCCATATCTAAGTCTAGCATTAATAGGGAGAATTTTTCCTTATTTATCTCTCATGTTAACCTGCAAGGCTTTATTCCATAACCTATCCCCACATATATGAACATATGGTATAAGAGAGAATACCATCTAAAGTTCACCAACTTGTTATCCCTTTTAATTTCCATAATTTTCTTGTGGGTGACATCAACTATAAAGTTGGCAAAGTAAAATTCACTATTGATTAGGGGATTTTGGATATCAACATCCATGTACATAAGATGCACTAGCATTTGGTTGTACATCTCCCCCCAATACTTAACATAATGCATAGTATGTCTTGACATGAAGTAATCTTCATAGAAGGTGACATTGAAAGGTTCTAATTCACTCTCAACAATCTTCACCGATTTTCCATTAAAACCCTTCTTTTTGAACCTTGGGAGCCAATTCACCTTGAAACTGCTTATGTCCTACTAATATTTTTTCCTAAAAGAATTAAGGCTTATGGCCTTGTTTGCAGCCATGCTGAGTTGGAAGGCTTCAAAGATAAACTCCTTATTAGTTCACATTATTATGTGCCCATTTGCTGCCCTAATGACTTACATTTTTATCATATCTCACAACGTGTCTGATGAATTCTACATTTATGAAAACATTAGGGACAACCAACTTTCCCATGTCATAGGTCTAGACATTAGAAATGGGAATGTGGAAATTTTTCTTTCCATACTAGTGCACAAATAATTTACACCCAATAAGGGAAATTTTTGCATCTTTGCATTATCTAGCTCTATCAACTATGTCGTTAACTACACCAAGACCATGAGGGTGAATGGGTTTTTTTGAGGAGCCCATAAGTTGGGCCAAAATATCTTCCTCAAGGGATCTCTTGGAAGTAGAGGGTTGTTCATTTGATCGACTCATGGTTCTAGATTGGTTTCAAATAGAAAATTTACATAAACTTCTAAAGTTTTACAACCCTTTATATAACAAGATACATAGAATTTGATTTTGAATTTTAGGACTATTACTCTGGTGAATTTTATCAAAGGAATGTATACCTATTCTTTGACCTTCTGGGAGCTCAAATTGATGCAAAATAAGTGGGTTTCTATGGATTTTTCTTTTACGTCAAATAAATGTGCAGTAGGATGATCACTTACATTAAATTGTGATATTTATGAAGGAAATCCATGTAAAGATTGAGCCACCATTTGTCACTTCCATGATTACTCCTTGTTCGTGCACGAGGGTAGCTCATTTATCTACCCATTTTATAAATTTTGAATATGAACCGTCCATCTGGTGAGATCAATCATGAGTAATGATTTGATTCAACTGGGGGTACATTGATGATTTTCTAACCAATAAAGCTAATCCACATAGGAATACTATCATACTATGCATTTCTTCCATTTTGCACCATATGAAAAGACTTTTTGTGATGGTCTTGCAGACTTGTGGAATTCCTTTGATCTCCTACCACATGCCAGCGTTCTATGATACTTATATGCAACATCCTCTAAAAGGATTTTCATATCCCAGAATCAATTTATGCTTGTGACACTTATTTTCCTTTCACAATTTCGCAAACCTTCATTTCCTTAATAGAATACTCGATGTAGAAGTGTAAAAAATGGCGGGGACCACTTACTATACATAGGAAACTTAATTGATTGCCTTACAATGTTCAAAATTTATCTTTTAATGTGAGAGTTTAGACCAAAGGGCCAAGGCATAGGTATAAAAATTCATGACTTTATAAAGATCAGACCAAACCAATAATAAAGCAGATAGGATTGGTGAATGCACATAACCAATACATAATGGACATGACATAAGCAAGGGGCAATCCCAATAAGAAATCAATGGAAAAATGCAAGGGTTTTGGGTATCTGTTAGTACCTCTTTTCCCTTATTAGATATTTCAAAATTTCAAAAACCAAGAGACCACTAGGGAAGTTAGAAACTGGAAAGTACCACCAGTGGCACTAGTTGGGGATGTTTATTTATCAAAAACAAAGAAAGGATCCAAAATAATCTAGAGAAGCAAACCAAAAACCAAGCCAAAAACAAAACTAGGGAACACAATACATTTATTTACATTATAATACAATGTTCATGGATACACCCTTCTTATGAGAAGTGGGGCTTGATGAATTTCCCATGCACTAGAAATTCCAACATTCCTTCATTCATATTTTGCAAGAAATATGAATTCTCACCATGATTGTTGTATATGACATACGAGACAATCCAGAGAGCTTATTATTTTCCATGCTTACCCTTATCTTGGATTCTATCATTCCACATCAGGACCATATCTCTTGATGAGAACTTTATATTTGATGTCTTCTTGTCAAATAGATACTTGACTTGCAATTCTTTCTTGAGGTTTACACATTGTGCTTTTCTCCTTGATTCATCCAACTTTGTCAGTTGGTTGATTCTAATTACCATAGCATCATTCATATCATCTTCATATTCTTCGATGAACTTATACACTAGCAACATTTTTTATTGGTAGCCTAGCATCCAGTCCATAAACTAGCTCATAAGGTGATTTTTTGTATCCTTCTTTATGGTTGTTCTATCATCCCATAATGCTAGCTTTAATTTTGAGTCCCATGATTTTTGTAAGACTTTTGTTGTTGGACTCAACTTGTCCATTTCCTTGTGGATGGTAAGGGGAAGGATATGATATGGAAATCCCATAACTACTACTTGAATCTACAAACTCCTTTGATCTGAAACACATTGCATTATCCATGATCAACTTCGCATGATTCCCAAATTGAATCAAAATATTTTTCATAATAAAAGTTATGACAACCTTACTGGTTGTTGGGATGACTTCCACCCACTTGCTGAAATAGTTTGTGGCTACTAGCATCCAACTATGGCCACCACTATATTTCTCATTGAATTCTCCAATAAAATATATGCCCCATTATTGAAAAGGGGCCTCTACATTTTGTGTCCTAAGAGAAAAAGCACCAGAGAATTTTAACTTACCATTTTTTTGGAAAGCATCACACCTTTTTACCATTTTATGTGTGTTAGAGAAGAGGGAAGGCCACCAATATCCAAATCTTAGGATCTTATGAGTTATTGTGTTAGCCATGTAATGACCTCCACAAAGACCACTGTGTGTTTCTCAAAGGATCCTCGTGGTTTGTTCCTCATCAACACATCTAAGAATAACACCAACTCCGTCTCTCCAATACAAACAATCTTGAATTATGACATACTTTATAGCTTGTAAATTTAGATTCCTTTTTTGGTTATCACTCATATGGTTCGGGCATGACATGTTTTTCAAATAACACAAGATATCCTTATACCAAGAAAAAGACTATACATCACACTCTTTCACAAATTTATCTTCTTGTATTTGATTAATTTGGTTGGCCTCAAGATTGGATTTAGCCATTAATTTATCTAAGCCTTGTCCTCTAAAAATCTTAGTTATTTTGATGTCATTGTTAAACTCTTGGATTTTATTAATCCATCTGCACATTCTCCTAGTCACTTCTTGCTGACTGAATATATCTTTAACTGCAACATTAGGCACATAAGCCACTACTTTTGCACCCACCAAATAGGGTCTAGAATTATTCAAAACTTTACAAGAGCATAGGCTTGCTTTTCCATGATGTCATACTTGAGTTTAGTAGCTTGTAAGGTTTTACTGAAGAAAGAGATTGGTTGTTCAAACCCTTCATTATTCTTTTGTAACAAAATTGTAGCAACTATAAGGAATGAAGCAAAGGAAAAGAGTTAGAATGGCTTGGAGAAATCTAGGGATTTTAAAATAGGAGCCCTTTTTATTTCATCTTTTATGCTTTGGAAGGCCTTATTCGATGTTTCACTCCATGATATAGATTCACCCTTTTTCATCATCTTAGAGATGGATCTTGTCAGCTCTGTGAAGTTTTTGATAAATATCCTCACAAAATTTACTTTCCCAAAAAAGGATTGTATGCTTTTGATAGCTTTGGGTTGGGGAATCTTATCTATTGTTGTAACTCTTTCTACATAAATTTTGGTTCCTTCCTTAGAGACAATATGCTCTAATAATTTACCTTTTTTTACCCCAAACACACATTTTTTTAGGGTTTAGATAAATACCATACTCTAAAGCCCTAGAAAAAATCTTTTCAAGGTGCACACAATGGTATTCCTCTTTCTTGGAGTATGTACTTAGGTCATCTTGGTTTACGACCATGAAGATATCTATAAAATCTAAGAATGCAACATCCATTTCTCTTTGGAAAGTTTCTCCTACATTGCTCAAGCCAAAAGGCATCCTTACATAGACATATGTGCCCCATGGTGTAGTAAAAGTAGTTTTGTAATGCTTTGATTATTTTACCTTTACCTGGTTATATCTTGAAAACCCATCCATCATGGATAGGAGCTCACAACAAGTCACCCTATTCAATACTTCCTCCATGTTAGGAAATGGATAATTATCTTTCAATGAAGATATGTTCATATTCCTAAAATACACACATAGTCTGATATCTTCATTCTTCTTTCTTATTGGCACAAGATTTGAAACCTAGGTGGAATTTCTGATAGGCTTTATTATTCCACCATCTTTGAGCTTCATTAATTCTTGTTGCATTTTGGGTGCTAATGTAGGATTTTTTGGTCTTTGCTTTTGTCTAAAAGGATTTTCATATGGCTTTAGGTGGATTTCATGTTGAAATAGATCTTCTTTGTAAGCCTTTAGGTCATCGTATGACCAAGCAAAGACATGCTTATATTTTCGGAGCAATGAAATTATCATTGTTTTATTTTTGGGTTGAGTTTCTTACCAATATAAACCTTCTTTGGTGCATACGTAATTCCCAAATTGATTTCCTCTAAATCTTCTTATGTGTAGAATTTTGCTTAACATTACATTTGTTAGAGTTATAAAAAATTCTAAGGCTACCAATCCTTTAAGGATTTTGTTTTTGTTGAGCTGAATTACCTCATTTCCAAAGATGGTGTCCTTTCCATCAAATTTTTCTACAAAATTTTGGAAATTAATTTCTTGATTGCGGTATTCATCTATACAATGTAAAAACTTCAACAAGTTTGAATCACTGTTGAACACCTACTAGTTTAGAATATTGTCTAGGATAAAGACTTTACTTGAACATCAAATTTTGATATCCCTGTAAAAGTTATGCCATTAGGTCTTAAGGAAATTTTGGAAAGAAGGTCTTTCATTGCATTTTTTGATCTTTATATCCAACCAATTGAAAATGCATAAAACATTTCAATGGTATCCCAAACAACAACTTTGTATTGTTTCGGTCTTTTATGCTTAGACAAATATTTAGCTCTTATTTGGAATACAACTAACTCAGAGTCCCCTAAAACCCTAAGCATCTTAATACCATGTTTAACAACAACTTTTAGTCCTAACAATAATGCTTCATACTTAGCAACATTGTTTGTGTACTCAAATTCAATGAGAATGAGTACTTGTAGGAATTACCTCCTAGTGATATAAGGATTACCCTTGCACTTGAACCTTATTTTGAGAAAGCTCCATCAAATTACATGACCCATAAGCCATCTTCCTGAGTCGTTTGTTTCATTTCTTCATTTATTGGTGCATCTTTTCTTTTTGTTGACAGTGACTACAACTTGGAAGTTGTCCATGTCTATATCAATAAAGTGTACTTTTCCCACTGGATGCATATCTTCAATGAGGTTAGGAGCTATATTTTCTCTAATAAATTTGAAATCTCTACCATTAATAAGTATCATGGCAATGAGAGATCCAATTTCATGCTTCCCCCAATTGTTATTTCCCATTTTCTTGATAAAAGCATTCCATATTGAGGTGGAATGTCAACAATAGTCACATTCATTGCATAATTATTCTCATGGAAAGCTGCTAGTATGAAATGTACATCCTTCTTAATTCCAATTTCTAGAAATTCTATTGATTCCATGACAAAGCATTTCCCATATACTTGATTTACTTGCAATCCTAGATCCCTCATAATTTCTAACGGCATAACATTGGTGGATGCTCCTGAGTCAGTCATGTAATTTCTTATCAATTTGTCAGTAATCTATAAATTCACATAGAGGGGATCCACTTGATTAGGGAAAGTAGTTAGGATAGTTCCTAAAAATACTCCAAGCACTTCAACACTAATCCCTTCACATTCAGTCCCTATCAACTTTTTCTTACCCTTCTTTGGTGGGGAAATCACCTTTTTTGTATCATAGGCCATAATTACCCACTGATGAGGGAAACTACCTTTTCTTTGTGTTATTTTATCCTCATCATTTCTAAAACAAGAATTGCTACCTTGATTTGGGACAAAAGTTGTTTCATGTTCATTGGGACATATTTTGGTATACAACTAGGATGATGGGTTAATATGGGTTGATCGTTAACTTTTTTTGATTCTTTTCAATTGGGCTTTTATGTTGATCCTTGATTTTGTTCTTTTTCTTTTGCATTTATCTCTTTTTTATATTAGCCTTGGTGTTAGTAATATCAATCCTATTCCCATACTTCTCAGTATTTTTCCTTTAACTTCCTATTGTTTGGTGGAAGATTCAACTTTTGAACCTTTACTTTCTTTTATAAAAATACCACCTAGCTTCCCTTGGTCATCATTAACTATTTTGTTTCATAGGTTATAATTTATCCTAACCTAAGCAATAGCTATAGAAGTTAATGCCTTGATTTCTTCATCTGAAGGTCTTCTCAATTTGATCTCAGGTTCAGATTCTACATTATGTATATTATCAAAGTATTTGTTTTCATCATTATTAAATATATACTGATGATAGTCATGGTTCTGATATCTTCTATCACACACATTTGATTCTAAACATCCTTCATCTCAAGAGTAGTCATCAATTTCTAAGTTAACTCTGGTGGACAACATATTTATACCTTGATCTTCATCATATAGGTTATGATAATCATCGCATGAAGTTTTTCCCTCCACAAGAGACTGGGAAACCATGCATTGTTGTGGAGAGTGTGGCAACAAGATTACACTAAGGGGTTTCACCTGAAAAATTTGAACTATTCCTTTTTATGGGATCAAGGCTTCTTCATTTGGCATCACCCTTTGATTATTTTGAATAGGCATACCATTGTGCCAATTTGTGTTATAAGGCTAGTCTGAGAGTTTAGGAATTTTCTCCTATCTTTGGTAATTGGGTCTATCATGAGGCAAACCCTTATCATTTCTAGCTACCTTATAACTAAGATATTTTAAGGAACTCATTATCATATCAAGCTTATCCTTTGGAGGAATAGCTTTATTCTGATGTTCTTTAGGATTTTGTAGGATCTTAACATCATCCCTCTTGTTCAATTTCCCTAAAGCCTTTCAATTATATTTAATGAGTCACAAATTTGAATGCATCCCTCAAGGATTGAGGGTTAATTGCAATACAAGACTAATCACATAAACTTGTTGGGTCTCATATATGGTGGAATTTTGTTAAATACCCTATTAAATCTTGTGTTGAACTCAAAGACTGACTCGTTCAATACCTTACATGCTTGTAAATTCATTTATCACAAACCTAGGGTCAGTCTTAGTGCCATATTGTTCTCTAAAAACCCTTTTGAAATCATCCCAATGTTAAACACACCAAAATACTGAGAGGGGTTGAATTAGTATACTTCAACTTTCAATCCCAATTAATAATTGTTGAAGCTAAGTTATTCAAATTAAGCATTTATCTTAACCAAAACAAGAAAGAATAAGAGCATCCACATAAGAACATAGTTGACACCAGATTTACATGGAAAACCCCATAGGGAAAAAACCACAGTGAGAAATGTTGCTAAGAGCTACTCTCCTAATCCAAC
>VDFB02263369.1:0-26713 GCA_007258455.2 Sequoia sempervirens
GTAAGGATTGGTCATATCATCATCATCGTCATTGATATCAATTTCGATAATGTCATCATCCACACATCGAATATCATCTTCATGAACATTAACTCCTTCATCATCATCATCTAGTTCCTCCTCTTCAACATCTTCGTCAGGCACATCATCAAGTAATTGTTGATCTTGATCATCATTAACATCATCTTCTAGTTCTTCTACATCTTTCTTTCCACCACATTATACTTTACCGGTCTTCCTCTTGGATCATGTCTAACAAAAAATGACCAACCCAATTTACCTGGAACCTATGAGTAAAATACTTACTCACATTGGCTTGGAAGAACATAGGGCTCATTTCCACCGGGCCGATCAACCTTTGTATTAACCACGGTAAAACCATTATCATAAGTTCAATAACGCCAGGATCATTTCTGTTCAATCGCAGTCTGTACTCATAGACAAACGGTAACATAACTAATTTGAAAGACTTAAAGTCACACTCAAGTATATCATCCAAAACCCCATAGTATCGATTTTTTGAGACTTCTAAATGTATGTCACTTCTAGATGAAACATTAGTCACCTGAAACACTGTAGTTATCCCAGAATCACAAGTTTTCTTCGTGTCATCCAACTTTTTGATTTGAAATTTATGACCATTGTAGCATATAGCCTTGAGGTGTTTCACCTGCAATATGTCAAACATGAAAAAAATATTGCAATATCGTTAGTTGATAAACATATTTATTCTTGGCCGAATGTATGTAAAGAAAAAAATATCAACATATATATACATCAATATAATTGAAAATAATTAAATAATATGGGTGATTAATATATTTATATGTCTCTGTTTATCTCTTAAACCATATGATAATTCAATTTCCTTTTGTGTAACATTGGAATCTCCATTTATGAACTTCTTTAACTCAATGAAGCCACACTTCCTACATGTTAATGTGCGCATCAGATTGTTGACATCGCTTCAATCTATACCGCTATCCAATCAAGATTGTTTGTGACGCATAAATGTAGTCCATCCATTCTCAACCAAATGTACTAAAATGAAATTACAAACGACGCGGCAAATTCAAAAATTAAACATTTCTTAATAGTGATGTTACCAACCTTGAAATTAGTGTACTTTATAGTTTCATGTGATCATAAAAGATTAAATAGTCAGTTGTAGAGGTGGTTGTTCAGTAGTTGAGGTGTAAAGGCCTTTAAAAGGCATAAATTTATCATTGTAAACCCTCATAGGACGAGAAATAAAGAAGGTATAGCTGTTGTCCTCAAGAGTTTTGTGAGGAAAAACATGTGAAATGAGAGGTTCAAGCCTACGTTTCAACAAAATATGTATGGGAGATCTAATTTTATGAATTTTTACCCATGTGCAGACCTAATGGGTTGCGTTTGAGTTGTTTTTGAGGTATGGGAGGTTGTGGAAGTATGAGATTGAATAAACCCTCATGATTTTGGCCTAAAACAAGGGTTTTTGGGTTTGGAAAGAATATGGTAGTACAAGTGGAATATTTTTGTGGATTTAGAGGTTTGGAGGCATAAAAATTTCTTCCTCAAGATTTCATGGGCATATGACAAGTTTAAAGACTAGTTGCTTTGTAAAATAGGCCTAATCAACGTAATCAACACAACCTAGAAAGGGTGATTTTGGTGATTTGGTCCAAAAGGACTTGTACTTTCCCTTGAAGTATGTTTAATAACACCAAAATGGGTGTCTAAAATGATCAAGTTTTTGTCTAGTGTTTTGGGAAAGTTTTGAGTTGTTGGGAAAAACTAGGTTTGCACTGCTACAAGGATTCAAGGAGTCAAAGTGTGAAATTTGACTTATATTGTTTGTTAGGCTTTGAGAGATGTTTGGATTGTTTAGAGTGGTCATTCTAAACTTGTTGGAAGCCTCTTAAAGACAGGTTGATAGGTTGGTTGAGTTGAGCCTCCCAGGTCTACATCAATTAGTTAATTACCATGGTATACGACTTTAATTTATAATTGATGCATATTGGAAGATTAATAATTAAATATACAATATACATATAAAACAAAATGTAAAATATATTATAATTACTCTCACTTTCCTCAATCTACCTTTCCCCATCAGGTACTCCCCTTCTAATTTGTTAGTGGAGTTGGGATCCCAAATACGTTTTACATGGATCTTTGCTGCAAACTTAGAAAGATATTCACTAATATACACCATGGTCTAGTATACCATATATCCCTCCACCATAGAACCTTCATGATGTGCCTCTTTTCTAAACCAAATCTTTAAAATTCTCTAAGTGCCTCTCTTTAACCATCCACATTGACCTCAGGTGTATAGGTCCACATTAACTAATCTCCCTCAACTTGGTGTATGAGGGTAGTGTTCTTGTGCATTGAAAAATGTCGAAGGTAGAATTTTTTTCATTTCACACATTAGACGAGGAATTTTTCTCTTCCAATAATTAATATCTTCTTTATGGATTTCTTTATATGGAAGCCATCTACAAGTGATTCAAGGTGCAAATATATTAATGAGATTTAACAACAATATACAATATATTACATAACAAGTAAAACAATTGGAAATTATAAGATCTATACAATGAATTGAACAAATATCGCTACTTACCTCATGTATTTTTCAAGATAATATATAACTTGCTTGACATTGTCGTCGAAGTTGTTTGGGAGAGATAGAGGTAGAATGTACTGCAACAATTATAAAATGATCTTTTCATTATTTTTCCAAAAAGTAGCAAAACATAATACACTAAAAAAAGCAAGTACACGCAAAGGCCAAATATACAATATATACTGCATTACTACTCTAATGAAGGTATGCCAATCATGTGTTTTTATCCTTGACCCAAATTCACCTTTCTTTGTTATGATATTGCTTATGTTTGTAGCAAATCTTGTGGGAAATCGAATTTTTCGTATGACTTCTTTTATAGCATTGCTTTGCTGCTCCGTTAATAGCCAAGGAAGGACAATTATATTAATTTGGTCTCCATTTCTATTTAATTGAATGACATTTTTCATTGCATGATTGGCTTCCTGAATGTCACTACAAATTTTGACAATTTTTTCTTTGTCAAGCCTTCCATCCAATATTTTCCATAACGTTTATGTTATATTCTTTCTGATATGCATTGTATCAAACAAATGCACAATTTTTAGTTGCTCATAGTAGGGAAACCTACTAAATTGTCTGGGATAACTTTTCATTCCCTATGGAAGCCGGCCATTAATGCCTTGACGACCTTCATGAAGCATATAAGTTAAACAAATTAACAACGACAATAATTGTCAATTACAACATGAGCAAAAAAAACACAATATAAAAATATAAATTCCAAACATATCATATGTGATAGATAAACAATTTGATCTAATGTATAACCTTGACGATTAATTTTATTATATTCCAACTTCCATAGGTGAGGTGTCATTCTTCGTGGTTTTGATGTAGTCTCTTCTTTCCTATTGAAAAGATGTTTTTCAGTAGCTCGATACTAATGATTTCTGTGGAGCAAGTGCCTATACTCATCAAACACTTGCTTTCCTAAACTTGTTGAGCGACGAGATTTCATCTTTGGACCACAAATTGGACATGCAAATTTTCCCTTTGTTTGAAGACCTGCAAGATCATATATAATTGGATTAAATATGTCAATTTTTATAATTATATATAATGAATAGATTATTTAAAAAACATGCATGATATCTACTTCATAAAATTAAATATCGCTAAAGTGCAATCAAATGTTATAACATACCACAAAAATGTGTTAGCCATGGGGAATCATGAATTGGTCCATACAAGCATTGCATGGAATTGAATTGTTCTTGTCCTATCGGTCTATAGAGACGCCACACATAGTGAAATTACCATTCCATAACTTTAGGAACTCATCGATAAGAGGCTCGATATATACATTCATATCTTTAACTTGGCACTTACCTAGTTGAATCAACATAAACATTACATAATTATTATAACTATTTTACTGTAATATATATAAATTAATGTACATGACTATTGAATAAAAAAAATATGTCATTATGCAAAAAATAAGATAAATGAGATGCTACTATGTTAAATAAAATTGATGTAAACAAATACCTGGAACAATCATTTCCAACATTATGTGCTCCCTTTTTATTGACATCCATGGAGGATTGTTATTGTTGATAACAAAAATAGGCCACACCGAGTAAATAGATCTCAGCTCTCCAAATGGATTGACACCGTCCACTGCCAATGAAAGCTTGAGATTACGAGGTTCTTCTTTAAAGTGTGGCCATTTCTCCTTCATGTCCTTAAATGCAGAACCATCCATAGGCATTCGAAGAATGTCATATCCACTTCATTCTGTGCATGGTAATCCATAAATTGCGCTAAGCTTTCGCACCTAAATAATCGTTGCATACGTGGAATAATGAGAATGTAACGCAAGAACCTTTAAACACCTTTTGTTAGTTGATTTGTTCGACATCTACCCATATGAAATTTCGCATTCTCATAAATTCATGTTGTTTATGACATAATATGATCATTGGGACATGCATCTATCAGTTGATACTCCATTCCAATATCTTTCATAATGGCAGAAGTCTCTCGTGATGAGTGGGAGGTAAAAATATTTGATGGTGGTAAATAAAAATTCACCAATCATCCAACAAAAATAATTTGTTAATATAAAGAATATTAATGGTAAATTTTTATCCTTTATTTACTAGTGATGAACTAACAACAATTAAAATAGATGAAAAAAGATGACATATATGACATACCTTAACATCCGTGAGATTGCTATGTTTGATAAACCATTCATAACCTTCAAGTTCAACAACAACAATATAGCAGAGAGAAGATTTGTTTGGGAGCCTTCATAAAGGGCTCGTATGCCTTCTCAAGTACATGTAAATCATGAACATCATCAAAGTCATCCTAATCATCATGATCAGCTCTACCACTAAATGTGTCATGGATCAATGTATTCATACCATCATCTTTAACTGTGTTTTCTGGCGCATGATCATCTTCTTCCATAGGATCATTAACTTCATCTTCGATATTCGCAACTCCATGTTCCTCTACTTGCAAAACCACATTCTTCGGGGCATGATAATCCATATCTTGTGCCCTAGGGTGCCCCACCTTTATAATAATGATCGACACAAATAAACCATGATCATGATCAAGTGAGTTTTTATATATATAGAAATGTTAAAATGATATAAACATTTACAAATTCAATCAATATAAAGACATATAATGAACAACTTACCAATGGATGATAATCATGCCCCTCTTCAACGTGACCATGCTGCCTACAATGTTTCTCAACTATTGTGATTAAAAGTCTTCTCGTCTTTAAGCCCTTGCAATTATTGCAAGGACAATAACATTTCCCATCACCCTTTCTTTTTAATCTAGCCCACATTCTAGCAATTGCTTGTTCATTTTGTTCTACACTAATATTATCTGACATGATTTTTCTTTACCAAGCTTGAATATTTAGATCTTAAAAAAGTATCAAAATCAAACTCTAATAATTTTTAATCATATACAGGTAACAAAATCTAATAATTCTGATTATTTGCACCAAAAAAATTCGGCATGCAACCACCCCTACAAAAGAGAAGATAGTCTAAAGTTAATGAACCTAAAAAAAACTTTAAAATGCTAATTCTATAACTTATTAAATTCTGATTTTACTATGATTTCCAACCGTTAGACTCCTAAAATCATAATATTGAACTTGCACAACAAAATCTGGAAATGAAATTCTCAAAATGCACAAGTCTAAAAATGAAAACTGATGAGATGTTGCTTTAAAATATGATTTTCAAACTTGGAAGTACAAATATGACTTCACAAATTAAATCTGGAAAAAGACAATGACTACCCTCAACCTAGAGATATCTTCTTGATTTTTTTTAAATTTTTCCCCAAAAAATCATCCTTAGTTTTCCACAAATTGTCACAAGTAGAGCAAATTCGCAAGTACAATTTTTTTGCAAGTATAGCAAAACATTGTCGCAATAAATAGGCAAACTCACTTTTATTCATGTCGGCCACAATTTCATTTTTTTTCTAATTTTCTATTTTTGTCGAAATTTCGACGAACATGTTTGTCTAAATTTCGATGAAACTTCGTCGAAAGTTAGACGAAAACCAGGTTCGTCGAAATTTCGACGAACTTCGGGGATAAAAATAAAAAAATAAAAAAATTACACTTCAAATTTCACAAGTAATCGACAATACATCAAATTATAAATATTTTGTCAAAAAAATTTGTCGGATTTTGTAGTCAAATGAGTTAGTGACTCATAGGAGAGGCATCAAGAGAAGGATAACGAGGAGTTTCATGGTTACCAATGATTGGATTTTTTTGTTCAAATAGGTCTTCCCAAATAATAGGGGCATTAGGAAAGGGAGGAATAAGATCCTCATGAGTCTCAATAAGGATATCTTCTAACACTAAACTATCTTCTTCATGTCTAGAGAAGATATTAGGAGAAGAAAAGGTTTGATCTATATTTACATCCCCATGTCTTATAATGATTTCTGGAGTAGGAGAAGTAAGATTTTCATAGCTCTCAATCATATCCTCCACAAAAATGTGTTTTTCATGATCATTCAAGATTATATCCTCATGCACTAAAGCATTTTCACAAGTAGGGGAGGTGTTAGGAGATGAATGGAGACTAGGGAAGGTAGTGGCCTTGATTTCACCTTAGTGTGTCATAATGTCTTTGCAAGGGGGAGGAGAAGGAAGACAAGCAAGACTTTCATGATCTTCAATGATTGTGTCTTCTATCATCAAGATACCTTCATCACCAATGGGAGAGATATTGAGAGAAGAACAATTATGATTATTATGATTATCGATGCTTGCATCGTTTTGTGTCAAACCTTTAGTAGATGATTTTAGTGAGAGGAAGTCCTTAAGGGCTTCATCTAACATGTCTAAGTCATCACTACCAAAGGGCTTGGATGATATGGTTTTTCTAAATTGAATCATTTTTTTAATTGTTTCTTTTGATGTTCTTTGTTTTTTGTCTTCGTTTTCTAATGAATTTGATCTAAATGAACTAGGAACTAATGCTAAAAATGAAAATTGCAAAAGTCTAATGCTATCCATAAATTCCATGAATGTATATAATGTTATTTCTAATGATTTAAATGTAATAGAAGCTATGGAAACTTAAAATGCAATGTAAAGACATAGGATGCAATGCAATTTTTCAGATTTCAAACAAGGTAATGTACTAATTATATTATGTAATGAAATGTTGTGAATACAAAATTGAAATTAAGCAATGCATGAAATGAGCCAAATTAAGCTAGATTTAGTGAAATGTATGTAACAAGAACTTAACCAAATGATATAGATAGTTAATAGTAGCAAACAAAAGCTAAAAATCAAGGTTTTCAGTGTTGTAAAAGGTTGTTTCAGATCTGTATAGGGACTAAGTCGCCCAAGGTGGAAAATTAAAAAAATTCAATAATTTCAATGGATTTGGATGATTTTTATGTTTTATGATGTGTATCCTAAATGTAAATGCAATTTTTAGATGATTTGCAATGATTTGATATGCAAAAATGCAACCTATATGCACTTTCACTAATGCAAAAGTTTGAAAGCCTAGAATGCAAATTAATCAATGCAAAATGCAATGTTAATGTAAGCTAATTCTAGGATGATGATGAACTCCAAATTAGAATATGATATTCAAAATTTAGGCTCACCAAAATGTGGACAAATATTTTGGCACCCTAAGACTCCCTTGCACTTCTAGTGTTTTTCACCTAAAAGGAGAGAGATGGACCAAAATAGGCAACGTACCCACTCAAAACTAATGTAAATATGAATAAAATATTCCTAAATGCAATAAAATGATAAAGGAAATGAATTATTAATGTAAAACCTAAGAAATGCAAGTTGTTTGAAAACACATTGTGATATGCAAAATGATAGATTAAATGCAATAAAGAACAAGATAAAGATGCTAAACAGAAATTGTGCACCTAGAAACTAATGTAGGACATAATGAAGATTGTAGTTGCCTATGAAATTTTGGAAAATTTGATTTTTCTGGTCAATTGGGACACTTACGCCAAGCTGGTCGACTTAGTCCCAGATATGGTAAATTGCTTTGAAGCTCGTTTCAACCAAATGGGTATCCAGATCTACAAAAAATTGTGAAAAATAGGTGTAGTGGGACTAAGTCACCACTGTTGGTGACTTAGTCCACTTTGGCTTTTCTGAAAATTTGAAAGTGGAAACTGAAGCTCTTGGTCTGCACTTTTTGTTCCTCCAAGTGTTCGGTTCTGAAACTCTGATTTCCAAGGCTGTAAGTGACTTTTTGTGTAGATTTTGACCTTTCCAATAAGGAGATTACTTCAACAAGTTTGAAACATATTCTTCAATCATGTCCAAGCCATCCAAGTACCTAAATCTACAATCACACAAAGGAAGAGAGAGAAAATGTTGATTGTTAGGGATTGGGGGTTTGCCTTGGTCAAACCTCGTTTAGGTAATTAAACCAAAATGATGAAATAAGATAATGAAACATGAAACAATGCAATTAGAGACTTGCCATGATGATAGATCTTGAGTTGTTGCAACAATGGATGAAGAATCTTGCTCTTGAATTCCTTATAAAGCTATCTTAATGACTTAGAATGCTAAAACCCTAGCTTGCTTGACTTGACAACATGGATGAATGATGAATGATGGATGAATGACCAATTAATTATGAATTAGGGTTAAAGGTATCATTTTATAGAGGAGAGTTAAGTGAATGGCTAGAATAAGGATCATGATTAAGGGCCAAGATTAAATTAGAAAATAATTTAATCAAGGGTTGAGGTTAATTGAGAGAGGAAAGACATGGATAGATAAAGACTTGAGGTGGAAGATAAGATTGGCACCGACAAAGAGGTGATAGGAGAAATTAAATAATAAAGATTATTTAATTTAGATGGCCAACATAGGAGAAATAAATAAAATATTAATTTTATTTATTCAAAAGGAAAGATGAAAACAACTAATGAGATAATTAAATAATTAAAAATAATTATTTAATTATAGAGTAAAGGTGGAGTGTTAAATAATTAAAAACAATTATTTAATGGAGAGGGAAGGGATAATTAAATAATTAAAATAATTAGTTAATTGGGGAAATAAAGAAATGATAAATAATTAAATAAATATAACATTTATTTAATTATAGAGAGAAAAAGCTAATGAATAATTAAATAATTAAAATAATTATTTAATTATAGAAGAAGAGGGAAAAACTAACTTTTGAATTAAAATAATATTTAATTCAAAAGTGGGGGGGGGGGGCAGAAGACCATTAGACTTAAATGCTTAATAAAAGTCAAGAAAAGTGTGAAAGTCATTTACAATTCTTTACAACACCTTTACAAGACATGCATTTTATTCAATTTGCAAGGGGCCAAGACCTAATGTGAATGTGTAAAACACCTCACAACACTAGACCAAGGAAATATTAAGTCCAATTTATCATCAATTATTCTCAAATCAAGCAAGAACAAAGGGATTCTTTTTCCGTGTCCACAGGGTGTATGATGTAGGAGCATCCTAGGCATCTTAGTAATCTTGTATCAACCAAAAAATAATTATTTGTATTTATTGTCTTTTGTAGGTTTTGAATTGTTTTCATCACTGTAGTTACATATCTTGTGTTGCAATTCCGAAATAGTCATTTTAGGCCTTGTTAATAGTCATCTCAATTTGCAATATCACATATAAAGCCATTATCATTATGGTATGAACATAATGTCTACCAAACATCCTAGACATGCATGAATAAAATTTAATTTATACTTGATGCTTTATTATTTACTACATTGTGATTTCATGGTATAATAAAATTCTAATTGAATTACACCCCAAAATATTTAAATTTCATGTCAATCTTGAGGTTACCTGTTTAATTATTGGTCCTAAGAGGGGTTTATATGTGCTTAAAAATGAGTAGGCATACATGACAAGTTTGATGAGGAATTGATGGTATAGCACATAACCCGTGTGGTGTGAAAATGATTCTCTCTATTGTTCTAACTAATGACTATGCCTAGTAATTCACACCCCCATTGTCTTTTGTTTATACTTGCTAGTCATTTGTTTTACCTTCATGCTTCATTATCTCTTAAAGCTTGTGTTTAATATTTAAGTTACAAAATTATCCCTATTAAATCAAGTTGTCCAAGTGATTTTGAAATGACCTTGATAATTTTTACTAGTAAGATGGGTTATTATGTAGTTTAAGATTATGTGTGCAAATTCTTGCATGCATCCATCTTGGCACTATTTTTAGCATTTGAAATCTTGCTCACTTGGTCTCAAACTATGCCCAACATTGTTTAACTCCACTTACCTTTCACCAATCATGAATATGATATTATTAATAGATATAATTTTATTATTTTAGGGGTCTTTTCTCCTTCCTAGTTATAATTTTTTTAATGCAAGCTCCAATTTTGGCACTAGCTACAAGTGTTTTGTATTGACCATTATTATGTAGACAAGTATCATTTATTTTCAAATTAAAAATAACCTTTATAGCAACACCATTACAATCTATATTTATTGTACACTCTTTGGGATCTTTATTTAATCATCAACTTCAAATATCACTCTACAATAATATTCTCTTGTCTTTGATACACTTATTTTACTTTTGTTTGTTTTTTCCCTACCTATAGGGGAAGACTCTTGGTAGAGGAGAAAGAAAGAAAATGTAAAGTTGGGTATCTAAGGACATTATCGCCACAACACCATCAATCTCTAGCATCTTGAATAATCAATCTCCAGGTGTTGGGATTTTTTATTTTAATTGTTCAATTAAAATATTTGGTTAGTTTTATATTAGAATAGTTAGTTTAATTAGTTTCACACCCTTCTCTAGGTCTACAACACTTTGTTGCAATTCCTCGGATCTTAGGAAATAATTTGTTTATTTGATTACCTTAGTTTATTTTCATGTCTTGATTTTATAAGAACACTACACTTATTTTGAAAATTTACGCAACCAAACACATATAAAAAACAAGTAATTATCAATCATGACAATAACTATTGAATTGATCAAGTAACCACAAAACAAGAAGGATAAGAATTTATTTATCTATTTCATTAAAAAAATAGTAAGTTGTATCATTTTCTTTATTTCACAAAAATGCATTTGGAGCCAAAGAAAGTTGAAAGAAACATTCACATTAATTCATTGATTCATTTATAATTAAAATTATTATTTCATGTTGAGCCATAAGCAAAGAAAAAGATAAGTAGAAGTGATTGGTTTTTCATATTAGTTTAATTTGAATTGTTGTAGTTTCATATAAATTGTAGACACTTAAATAGTCCTGATTGATACTATGCATCTAAATCTGATTGCTAGCACCATTTCTTCCTAAATCAACTCTATTCTAATTATTTAATTAAATAATTTACATTGTTTAATTAAATTCATCACTTTCTCCTATTAATCAAATAAATAAATTTATTGGGTTAATTTATCCTCTTCTCACTAATTTTCATCTCATTTAATTAAATAAATCAAACTATTTAATTGAAACCCCCATGTCCTCTCATTTAATTAAATAAATCCAACTATTTAATTAAATGTCACACACCCCTAACCCACCTAAGTTAATTCATTCTAAATTAATTAACCCTAAACTACTTGCTAATCTTCATTAGTGAATCCTCAAGCTTTTAACTCCATCTTGGTTAAATAAACCTATGGTTTATTAACCCCCCTTGCACATGAAATTAATTTCTTCCAATTAAATAAATAGGCATTTTCCTCACAAATGGATATTCTATATGAATATTCTCTCAACAACCCACTTGTTGACTTTCCCTCTAAAGGCTTTAAAAGCCTCTTACAAATGCCTTTAATGCCTCTTACAAAGGCATTCAAGTCCTCTTACATGCCATCTTGTCTCTTACAAGGGAATTTACCTCTCTTACATCCTCACCAACATTCCCTTACATTCTCAACCACATTCCTTAAATTCTCTCTTACACCCCTCTTACACAAACCATCCATGCATTAACTTCTTCTTACATCTCTTCTCCCAAGATGTGCACACTTGTGTGAGGAACATATCCCTATTACTTTCATTAGCCTTGTGACACTTTTCACAAGGCTATTGATCCTCATTTTAGTCCCACATTGCCTAATTTAACCTCTTCTTCCAACCCTTGAGTCCTATAAATAGAAGACTCTTCTATTGAAAATGGATCCACTTTTGAATGCATTGTTACTCTACACATTTTCATCCATAATCACATGCTTTCTTCATCATCTTAGCTTGAAATCACTATCTTATTGCATCAAATCCATAACTTTACATCAACATCTTGGAGCTTGTCCACTAAGGGATTGGGAAAGGACCACTTTCCACATAAAATTGGTACCAATCCCCCCATGGGATGAAGCTTTGGAGTACTTAGATAAGTTTTCATGCATACTTTTGTTTGGTATTTCATACTCTTGTGTTCATGTCTTCATTTCTTTGTATGTTCAAGTATTTCATAGGGAATGTGATTTTTTTATGCCAATATGGCTAATCCTTGTGTGTTCATTCATGTTTAGCAAAGGTACAAAGTCACATTCACATAAATTATCCAAAACAAGAAAATAATAAAATATTAGTTGTATTCATATATATTTTAGCATGTTCATTGTTAGTTGTTTGCACATTGAAAGTACATAAAACTACAAAATATAAAGTATATTCATCTTGTTTAATTATCTATTGTCTATTTCGATACTTAGCTTAATTTATAATAATTATTTTGGTTAGCAATCAATTTATTTAAAAATGCAAAATGACAAGACAACACTTAGGACCTCTCTTATGTGAGTTGAGTGTGCTTTGAAACTTAGTCTTAACAATCATACATTCAACAAACAAGTGAACACACAATGAAACACAAATAAAAAAGTACAAAATTTCAACAAACCAAAAACAAACAAGAATAGTCAAGCCCTAATTACAAGTATATCAATATTCATATTTTCCCTTCTTCAATCACATTAAGCATATCACACTCATGTGTCTTAGGATTAAAGAGGTTTGTATAGAGATTAATTTGAAGGATTCAAGGGAAATTCACCTCTACCTAAACTCATTGAAGAACAAGTATGAGGCATGCAATGAGCTCAACAAGAAAATGATTAATAATTAGTTGTTGAACTAGTACACCTTGAGTCATTATTTGAATCATACTCATAATATCAATCTCTTATTAGATAACACTCCCTAATAAATCAATGCACTATGCATTGTCACAAATGCCAATGTTATAGTTATCACTATTAGAGCTTTTCAAATATAAAAATCATTGCCACTCGTGAGGCACTTCTCCCTTGCGAAGAAGGTAGCTCTCTAGACACTCCTTATTTCACTTGATTTTCCCTCGTGAAGAAGGTAGTTCTCTAAACACTCCTCACTTCACTTGATTTTTCCACATAAGTAGGAGTTATTTGTCTATACACAAACCACATGTGTCCACTAACTTTGATTTACACAATAGTGGTGAGTTAGTTTGGAGCATATAGGGTCATGGAAGAAATTGAATTGAGCTTTGAGATTTATAACTTGATGCATGTAAAAGAGAAGGAATTTGCACATTTTCAAGGTGCTGCATCCAATTCTAAGGATGACATAAGGCAACATCATTTAATTTGGGGTCCTTGATCCTTATCATATGTCCCTAGAAGGATGCACTAATTTTTCACATAACATCAATTTTTCTTATAAAAGAATATAGGTCTTATATTATTAGAGAATAATGTAATGAAGTGTAATACAATGCAATAGAGTTAGCGAAGTTGAGTAGATGAGTGAAAATATATAGTTAGACATGAGTTGTAGTAGAGTACTAAGAGATCTCATTTGATCTACTTTGTATTGAATAGTCAAACCTTGAATTATATTGAAGCTATGATGTAACTATGCTTGAAAATCAATAAAATTGATTTATTATGTAAATTTTTTGTTATCTACTATGAAAAGTTGTTAAGTTTTATCAATTGTCATGTGATTAGCTACTCTACAATTAGATCCTCCAACCATGATCACACTAGTTTGTAAATATCACATCCAAACACACAAATCAACATAACATGCTTTAAGTTAGTTCATAATGTCTAGTGAAGTGGTCGACAAAGCAATGCTTTTAAAATTTGAATTTTATAAGTCTAAGGATTAGATAAGTGACTACATAAGTAACTTGGGTCAAGTCTATACTTGTGGCTTTGATCTAGGGTGATGAATGATAAATCTAGGGATCACGATTTTTTTTTCCAAGGATTAGTAATAAAGGAGAATGAAATGTACAATATTATGAACTAAGTGCATGCAAGGATATGCCATGTAAAATTATTAGTTGACATGCATTTCTCTTGAACTTTCAAGTCCAAAAAATGTTGAAAAAGTTGTTTAATGTTGCAAAATATTATTCAATCACTAGAATTGTCTCTTTATGACAAAGAGCGAGTTTCTTCTGGATTCAACTATGTGCAATTTTTTGCATCAATGTTTTGGATCACACTCTATGATCCATCATCAGGATGAAAGAGAGCTGTGGGAGTAAAAATGAGTGATTACAGACCAAGATAGGATAAATAGAGGTGGGGGAAGGAAAGAGAAAAAATAATAAAATTAATAAGAATAAAGAACATAAAAGGAAAAAAGGACGAGAAACAAGAACTAATAAAATAATCTACCAACTATGAAATAAATGATATATTAGAATTTATAAAAAAGAAGAAATCTTGATATTGGAGAGGAAAAAATTCATGAAAAGAGTTAATGATCTAAATAAAAGAAATCTAAAACTCTAATATGAAAATAAATGTATATATAAAGATAAATAAAGAAATTTAATCACATCTTATATAAAGAAAGATATATTGCTTAGTTTATAAATAAAGGAATAAAAATGGTTTTTATGAATATCATGGCACCAATAATAAAGCACATAAGCCTTTATAAAGGTTTGTGTTAAAATTAATGAGAGACCAATCAAATAAAATATACAATAAATTATAATAGAGATAATAAAGGAAGAAAAAAGAAGTATAATTAAAAATACCATTAAGAGATAATACATGAAAAGAGTTAAGGATATAAAGAAAAGAAATTTGAAACTCTTAACATGAAGAAAAATGAAAATATAAAGATAAATAAAGAAATTTAATCACATCTTATATAAAGCTATATAAAGATATGTGTAAAGAAATATATGAATCTAGATGTAAATATAAAGATGCATATAATAAAAATATAACAAGATAAATATAAAGATAAAAATATATAAAGATATATGAAAAGGTAGATATATAAAGATGCATATAATAAAAATATAACAAAGATAAATATAAAGATAAAAATATATGAAGATATATAAAAGGGTAGATATATAAGGAAAAATATTTAAAGATATGCGTAAAGAAATATATGAATGTATGAAGATATAAATAAAGATGCATATAATAAAAATATAACAAGATAAATAAAAAAAATAAAAATGAAGATATATAAAAAGGTAGATATATAAGGAAAAAGAAAGGTATAAAAAGATAAACACATAAAGTTAAAAGTGAAGAAAAAAGAGGAAAAGAAATAAAAAATCTTAAAATCAATAATGTTACTTTATATATATAAAATATTACTTTATACTACTTTATGAGGACAATCATTATTCTTCATACAATTAAACACTTTCATATTCACATTTTTTATCACAAACTCACTACACCTCTTAGTAACACAAGTGCTAACTCTTATTTTTAATTCACTTTTATCAAAACAAACCAAAAAACATAATGATAAAAATTGACACAATTATTAGCCGACAGGCTATTACGTGGGGGAACCCCACTAGGATCTCCTCCAGTTTGACGCTGGAAAATCTCCTCCAACATTACATTTTTCTAAGCCTATCACATACATTATTGCCCGATTAGGGTGCAAGTGCTAGTATATATTTCCCCAATAAATACACCTGCTTATTAAATATTACTAGGAGAGGACCCAGTAGTTGAGCATGTTTCAATAGTTGAGAATGTTTTTGTTAATATAATGCCCAATAGTTGTTTATATAATGTCAATAGTTGTTTATATAATGCCAATAGTTGTGACTTTACTACCCATAATTAAACAAAATGTATTCTTTTGATCTAAAAAGCAACCAATCACGTGATGCCACATCAGCGCTCAACTACTGGTGATGTGAATGCACAAGTATTGGTAAGGGGTTAGACGGTGCCCTTTTTGACACCTTGACAAAAAGCATGCTGATGTGGCATCATATTTGATGATGTGGCCCCGAAACTTTTGTTATAAGCAGGGGACTTGCCAAGTAAGCTGCTGTAAAAAAATTGGAGTGATTTGAAATTTCCAAGTAGGATTTTGAGGAACGCGAAGTTAGGTGCACAACTACTGGGTCCTCTCCCTAAAAGAATAAAATAATGTCTATCCAACACTTAAAAGACACATTTAACTGTATTTATTTCACATCCAACTAGATTTATTCACATAAATAAATACAGACAAAAGGCAATCAATCCTCCCCCTAATTCCAAAGTCAAGTTGCACCTCGCCATAATTAATGTCTCAACTCCCAATAAAAACGCGACCTGCTTTACTTGGTCCGCCATAAATCCGAGCCCTCTGATTCTCCGACCCCTTGCAAGGTGAGCTGTGAAATTTGACATCCTATTTGTTCCGCCATTTATGCACAGAGGAATCTCGTACGAACATAATTCATTACAAACTTCAACACACTTCCTTCTATTCCACTGTGTTTGCTACCCAAAATTCTATTTCTATTCGAAACATGGTAATCCCAGATATGCCAATAACGACAAAATCCTCTACATCTCCGGGGAAGCTTCGCCGCCGTACGATCCACCATCGGACGGTCGAGAGGCCTTCTCTGTTGGCCGTGTCCTGGCTTAATTTTGGCGGTCGATCCTGGCTGTCGATTAAAACTACGAACACTTGTCCACTCCATATTGCCCTTGAAATGCTAAATATGTAATCATACGACTGTAAAACAGTAGTCATCCAGTAATTAAAGCAGCACTTTGACTTCGGTGCAGGGGTTGCAAATTATCTATCTTCTCCACTGTTCTGCCCCCCTCCGAGACGCATATCGCATGAAGCGCGACGCGTAAGTCACGTGCTATTCCCTGACTTCCAGGCAAGAGAAATGAAAGGGCCGAGGAGTGCTGTCGTTTTAACATTGTGTGCCGGATTTCCGAGCTGATAAGGAAAATAAATGGTGCTTTCTAGTAACTTGTGTAAATTCCACCGTTGCTGCGCAGACATGTTGTGCGTTTGAGATCAGAGAATTATTTTCATTCTGTGGGACCCCTGAGGGACCTTCTGCTCAGAAATACTCTCTTCTTTGAGAAGGGGGTAATTATTGTATTATTATTACCCATCCTCGTCATTGTATCATGCTTCGCCGTCTCAGGTTTTTGATTGGGGCGGATCCGAAGGCAGCATCTCCTCTGGCTTTGCCTGCGCCGGAGTCTCAATGTTTTGACAGTGGCAGCTCCTCGCTCATGCCCGAGGCTCTGCACGAGATTGCTGTTTACATTCACCGCTTTCACAACCTCGACCTTTTCCAGCAAGGGTACGCCGAATTTCTTGTTTTTTCTTTCTACTTGGCCGAATTCCCTTTTTGGCTTGGTTGCCATAACAGTGGGGTACCCCTTTCATCAACTTCTTTTTATCTGAAGCTTTTCCCATTCTACCAAAAAAGGAAAAAATGATTCTCAAAGCTTTATAATGATTAAAATGAGCTATTTATTCTGAAGTGCGACACTCTGATTTCTTTGCGGCTACTTTAGAAGCAAATGTCTAATTTAAAATATGGTGCGTTGAAAGTTTGGGTATTAATCTGTAGCATGAATTTTAGTAGAACATAAAGAAACTTACGTTAGTCCACAATAATATTTGGTTAGTTACTGAAAGAAATTGTTTAGATTACATTTTGCCAAATGCTGAGCAATTGTGATTTCAAATCAACAGATCAGAGATTATTTGAAATTAGTTTTAAGTTTGATTTTGTTTTACATCAAAACCTTTTCAGTGGCTATTTGAATAATCTTGTCCTGGTCTGATAGTGTTTATGCACAATTCGGACCTGAAAATATGTATGCGTTCTTCTCAAAGAATGAATTAAAAATTCTTATTAATGTGAATCTGATTAAAGTAGTTCAAAAGCACAGCAAACTACACAATTATTAGCGAGCTTGCACGAATTCAGAAATTTTACAATGAAAACAACTGAAACATAGATCAAAGGCATCGTATATCACTCAGATTTATGTAGTGTAAAATCCATTTCGGGAAACATTAGCAAAGAACAACTCAGAAATGGATTTTTACTGCATTAATGCCTATTTACATAGCACATACAACAAGACTGAGAACTTCCCAACACTATTCACTATGTCATACAGAGTTACACAGACTTCCTTACTGGCATCTGCAGATAAGAAGCTTTCAAATCCAAAAATCTGCTGCTCTTCAATGCTAGAAGCCTAATATTTATGTCTTCCCATTGATTGTGGATGTTGGAACTGAAAAGACACCTTTTGTTTTTCCTTTCATGTGACTAAATGGTCGCTTTTGGAACTCGGTGATGCTGTTTCTCTCTTTCTTCCTTTGATCTGGCTTTGTCTTTTGTCTGTAAATTTCTAATTGACCTTGGGAATCCTCCTGGCTAAATAATGTTACATCTGCATCTACAGCACTGCCGTTGCAGGTTAGAAAAAAATGTGGCAATTACTAAACATGGTTCTCATCGGATAAGAATCAAGCAAATTCCTTATTCGTTATCACTATGTTTTGCTGCCAGTCAATCTCTCTGACACAATAGTGCAACCCGTCTTTGCTCAAGGCAGCTACAGCTCAACAAACATATTTTTGTGCCTGGAGCAAATCAATTCAAAAGCCACGAAACCCAGACCACAAAGAAGAATATTGTTAACCATCTCTTGGCAATATTGGGCCTAGCAATGTAGAAAAGCTAAATATGGATAGAAGGAAAAGTTATTGACGACTTTCTTGACTTGACAACAAGCTGATTTCATCTATTTTCTCTAGGTATGATATGTAAGATTGTTTTGAGCCACTGCCATTGACACCTGGAGAGGCTTGGGATACAATGAAAATGCAGGGTGAATATGGACAACAGTAATTTGTCTTATCTCAGTAGACTTGAAAATCAGGGATTGGAGGAAAAGCCGCCAATAATAGTTTTGCAAAACACCTACAATTGTTCAAAATAAATCCTTGTTGGTTGAATCACCAATCACATGTGCCAATGAATCAAAATTGATGTTGAAAAATGAGAAGAAAGTTGAAACCTACATTTTCCTCTTTTGCAAGTCAATGCAAAATTTTGAAAAAATGATGAGATTTGTTTGTTTCAGTACAAACATTGTAACACCTTATCAAATACCTACCCCACTAAAAAAATATGGAGTGCAAAATGCTTATAACTCAGGTGTTTTGGTATTATAAAAAACCTTATTGAATGACAGGCAGATCTTATCTGAAATTCACCTAGTTTAGAGAAACTCAGCCGGTACTAGAACCTGGCAATTTCTGGTAATCTTCATTGATTTGGGCTGTGTGAACCAAATTGGTTTTAAAAATTCAGAGAATATAAATGTGCCAGGCTACCATGAATTTTGTAAAAATGAAATTGGTATTGGACTATTATGTACATTTGCTCAGCTTTCAACATCAATTAGTATAATTATTTGGCTAAAGATGAAAGAGGTTAAGGGACCTTATACTCATAAAAGAAGAGAGTGAAAATGCCGGCCCCAACTAGTATTATGCTTATCAAGCCTGGGGGCCTCAAATAAAAATAAGGCAAAGGATTTATACCATCTCCAATGCTAAGGCAAGGATCCTACCAACATGATCCTCATGAAACTGCAAGCAAGATCAATTCTGATATCTCAATGAAGCTCATTACATCTGATTAAAAGAACTGGTGATTATTTACACACTCTTCAAATGGCCTCATCCATACACCATTTGTTGATCATTCATCACCTTTCTTTAATACTTATATTATGGCCATAGGACGGCCACACAAGACAGCAATATTTTGGCAAAGGTACAGTAAAAGAGATGAGCTCTTCTTTCCACTAAACCAACCAAGACTACTACAGGTTTTGCCATACCTTGGTATTGGAAACCAAGCTCTCTCATCTCTCAATTAGGAAATACTCTAAAAGAAGACCAAGTCTCTCCCATAATTTTTCTCTTTTCATGATACAACCTCATAAAATGCTGCCATTACTGGTAAAAGAAAGAGGATAGACCAGATCAAATTTCTAGATTCTCTACCTCTTCTTTCTTTTAGACCACAAGCACATAGAACTAGAATAAGGAGAGTTAAGGATGGGCTTCCATGAAGGGGGCTTGGGCTCTGATCTAAGGGGATCTGTGACTGTGGGGCAATAACATTACTTTGCACCATACTTTATCTTGAATCATAGCTTCAAGACCTCTCTTAGAACACGTGGACATATGTCAAAGTCCAAACTCCTATCCATTCGTGCTGCATAGCTTTGACAGTGTTAGCCTTGTTCTGTGCAGTTGTTAAGTAGCATTTCCAGTAAATGACAAAATAAGGATTTGAGTCACAACAAAAGGCAATTGGTTGTGTTTCTTGTAACTGCCATTCTTGTATATCAATGTACTGTTACTATTCTTTGCTAGTTGATGACACAATAATTGATGATAAGATACACATCTTGTGGCATATATTTGATCTCTTAGATTCTCTACAAAAGATTTGCATAATACAATCTTGCAGTTTGTATTTCTCGCATGTTGTTTCTTTCTCTTGAAACTTTCCAATCAATTACATGCTTTAAGTAATGTTTCTTACTCAATCATCTTTCATTTGCTGGCATTCAAAACACATTTGAATCTGTTTAAACTTGGGCCTTAGAGAAGTGGTATCTAAGCATTCAATCTCTTTCTACATCCTAGTTTTGTTGAGTTAATCATTTGAATCCTTCTCTGCATTTTCTATGCACACTTACACAAGGTCTGAGTGGAGGAAGCTTGGTCTTGTTGCAACCATTCATCATTCTGCTTTCACAATCTCAATAGACGGCAGACAAATCTACAGCAGAGATGCTGACTTTAGAAATGTTTTATGCTTCGCGATGACAGAGAGATGACTTAAAGCAACATTAAGCACAAGAAAAGGCAGGGATGATTGATCACTTCTCTGAACTTCTACAACATGTTCAATCTACTTTCGAGCTGTCGACCTCGGCACCAACTAGATTGTTTGGAGGCCAAACATCATATGAAGTACAAGTCAATCTAGGTATCCCGATTTTTGAAGATAAAAAAGATGTGGATGCTCTAGATAACTGGTTTAAACTCATTGGTTTTAACCACGCTGTTAATCAATTTTTTTTGTGGTCGAGAAAGAATTACCTTAGAACTTCTTACAGTCACCTTATCTGCGAAGAAATAGAATAATCACTGCTCTACTGATGAGGATGAATAGCTACTGCATTACATATGTAGAAAGGTTTGTTGAAGCCTTCAAAGAAACCTGTTAACCTGTTCAAAACTATGATGATTAGTCTATCAAGTAATACCAACTTTGTTGTGACCAGTCTATTCAAGAAGACATTGATTATTTCATACTTTGTCTTCCAAGTGTAACATTAAAGAGTTCAAAGATAATATCCTTTTTAAATATAGGTTACTATAGTTCAGGAGAAGCCTTAGGTATGTTTGCAGTTATGAGCCAAAAGTTAAGCATAAGTCTAAGAATGAAGATTCCAAATCTCATGATAAGTCTTAGAATAATAATCCCAAGGTTGGAGCCAAATAAAATTCAAAGGAAAAGGACCTTTCTGGCATTCCCAAAAGATGAATACATTGACAAAAGAGCAGAAGAGGAAATCTAAGATTGGCAAGTGGTGCACAATATATAGTTCCAATCGACATTCCATTGATGGATGTCATGCTTGAAAGCTTTGCTTGCACATATTGAAGCATATAGATTTACTGCACAAGCATAGGATAAATTAAACAGACCACAGATTGTAACCTGTGTGCCATGGTAGTCACTACTATCATTGTCTTATCTTCCTGTTAAGATCCATAAAATCCAGAAAGATTGTTTCATTCTCAAATGTGGGTTAATGGGCAACCCATACATTTCATTGTTGACAATGATAGCTAGAACTCGATTCCTTCGAAAATAATTGGAAGATAGTTTATCACTCATAACCATACACCATTGGATGGTTTATGTAATATCCCATTTAATTTTTTTTTTCTTATTTTGCACAAATTCACCAAACCCTATCCTAAGAAGATGGTGCTATACCAATAGGTGAAACTGTAGGCAAAGGTGCTCAAATAGTAGATGAACCCCTAGGGATTTTCAATGAATTTCCACTAGTAACCCTAGAATCTTAGTGGCTGAATTTGTCCTCAATTTCACATTCAAATCTGCTCTCCAACTGTCAAAGTCACTAGAGTTTATAGCAGCCATCTGTTGAATATTTGGTGCACTTTCAACTTGGATGCCTTCAAAAATTGCCTCAAAACTGCTGCCTTTGTAACAACCCACCTTAAACTTTTTTATTTTTATTTTTGCAATAAAGATACAATGCAATGTTCTTAACACTTTCCGATCACCTAGATCTTGGAGTGGGCAAGGGGAGAGCATATGGTTCCTCCAACCACACAACTAATCTAGATGAATGCAATTACAATGATATGGCAGCAAGTCGACTAGAATACACAGGCGGCAAAGCCAGCCTTATCAACACCTCTTTAGCAGACTATGTAAAATGACACGGAGGCTGCAAAGCTAGTCTATCAACACCTCTTTGGTGGACTACGTGTATGCAAGGCAAGTCACTGGCATAATTTCTAAGCTTGACTCAGACCAAAATGGTCAATAATGCCAGCCCATTCATGCCAAAATGGGCTGAATGAAAATGCTATAAATGTTGGTGGTGAACCGTCCAATTTACAAAATAAAAATGCATTCAAATGATGGACTCCGATGGTACTACCATCCGGGGTTCACAAGATATATATATATATATATATGCATTACAAATCAACATTTGAGGAAGTAAACTGGTGTTATAGACTGATACAAAGTTATGATTACAAAATCAGACTGCTGCAACATCCAAAATGAGATCAAATAACATTGATAAACAATATATTCAAGTACCCAACATGAAGAATACCTCAACAGTTGTTGGATATAGGCACCCCTTTGCAATATGCTCAATCTCCCATCACATCAACACACCCTAAACAACCAAATCTAAACATCATTTATGTTGTATTGCATTTAGTTTCCTCCATTGCCACGTCTAGATGTGCTTAACAATATTAGGGGCTATCACAACACATTCTTAGACACTTCATGTGATAATTCATCTTATTTATAAAGGTGTAGAACCTTGCATGTTGCAAATTGGCATATAGATATAGAGTGACAACCTATGTTACTCCAAGTTTCTAGGATGGCAACGATAGGGGACGAGTTTTGGGGATTACTTGTTTTGGGCCATTTTTGGGGACGGGCACGGCAAGGGATGACAAAGGGGATGACTATATAAAAATAGGGAAAATTTAAAATATAGAGGGAATTTCAAATATTCATATGATAACATTGATGAAGCATTCATCATATACATTATATAATCATAGATCCTTAATACATAGCATTTGTGTTGAATTCAGAGTTCACATGAGAGTCAAACAAATTAGCAAATGTAAAAACTCGATTGCTTTCATAATTCATTGTGAATATGCGTGTGATTTAAAAAAATAGTAAACAAGTTACAACAAAATGCTCAGAGGCTGCAAGTTTCACTTTCAACTACAATATGAAAATACAAAAACAAAGAAAGTTTCATTTTATTTCCTCCTCATTTAGTGCAAGTTGGGGTGTGGGGGCAATTGGTGTGCAAAGTCAATTTTCTTTATCCAACATTGATTAAATAGTTGATGATGAAGGCTTGTTAGTTAAAGCCAAAGGTTTGAAAGTCAAAGGGTTGCAGGGGGCTAGGTGTAGCCCCGTTGCCCATGTTGAAGGCAATTTGGCTGAGCCGAAGAGATTTCTTTTTAGGACTTACTATTTTTAAAAAACATTTTTTTTAATGGGGATGGCCAACCATCCCCGAGACAATTGGGAGACATCATAGATGTCCTTGTGTAACTGCCCCTTTTGTTTTTGGGATGTCCCCAAGTTTTCGAGACACCCCCTATGTTTTTTCAAAAATTTGGAATAGCTTGGGGACATCCCCTAGGCGTCACCCCGCCCTCAAAACATTTTGAAAACGGGGATGCCCCAAAAAACGCTGGGGATGCATTCCCTGGTTTCCTTGGTGACAACCTAATAGGGGTGTCTCTATGCATTGGGTATGGTTTGTGTCAAGGTAAATGCCCATTTCTTGTAGTTATATCTAACATGTCACCTTAGGGAAGCCCCCTTTGGCTTAGTAAAGTCAACAGTTGAAAAATGCCTTACCCCTCTTAGTAAATTGGTCCATTGTTGCCCAATCTGATCAAAAGTTTGAGGTCTTTGTCCAGTTTGTCACCCTTGGTGCTTAGAAGAACATTCGGCTTTAGGGATTCGGGGCCTACAACTTTGTGCACCAACATGTCCCACGTTTGTTGGACACACTAGTGACTAGATCTTGCGAAGAACTTCCGTTTGTAGAAATCAAATCCAATCACCTCATTCCATGAAAAGTTGATCAAATAATTGATGGTAGGTTCAAACACACCAGAAATCAAGAGATAGCTGTTTAAATAAATCATCACATCAATTCAAGTACCTCCTTAGGGAAAGTTGTTTAAAGAAGCCAACATTGTAAAATACTTTCCACATCTTTTCCTGCAACTTGCCACACCAGGGACCATTGCTTCTCAAGAAAGGGTGACCTCATGAAGAATTTGTGACTTGTATAGAATTGCGGTGCATTGGTTATCATTTGCACAATATGCCATCTTCAGCCATAGCTTCAAGACCTCTCCTGGAACATTGGGACATACTGCAAAGTCCTAACTCCTCTCAATTCATGCTGCACATGTCCAACATTTTGAGCCTTTGTTCTACATGGCAGTAATGCAACATTTCCATTGAGTGGCAAAATAGAGGATATGAGTTGACAGAATGTGAATGGCTGTGTTTCTTGTAATTTTCAAGACATCCTTGTGTCTCCCATCCTTGTATGTTGATGTAGGATGACTGTTATTCGATAGTTGAAGATAAGTTAATCAATAGCTGATTATAAGATAGACATCTTGTGGAATAAATCTGATCTCTCAAATTCTGCACAGAACTTTTGCACATACAAATCTTGCAGTTTACAGTTCTAACATGGTGTCTTCTCTCTCTTTGCTATATCCCATTGATTAAGCTCCTTGAGTAATCTTTGGCATTCAATCACTCTTGCATTTGCTTTCATTCATAACACATATGAATTTGTTCAATTGTTGTTCCCTTGGCACCATTTGACCCTGGATAGGTGAGTCCATGAAATCGTAACATTGCGTGAACATTAAATTTCATAATCTTACGCACAAAACTAAGCGTGGCCCCTTTTGTAGGAGAAAAAATTGTGCAGTTGTTATAGAAAGGGGCAGCATAGAGACTTCCCATATATGCAGAGAACTTTAAGGACATATACCTGCCAAATTGCAGCCATTTAGTAGGGTAATTCTTTTTCTAATTACTTCTAAAATATAAGGCAATATATTTATTTTATTCTTATTAAAATTTAGGAGTGGAGCAGTGAATTTCAATTACCATCAGGCCACATTCATTCAGAAAGCTCTAAACTTTCTGAGCAACACCTACTGAGAAATGTTAGTAGACCCCTTCCATGGGACCGCTGTCCTGGTGGCAACTCTTATCATGTAGTGCTCTGTACACTCATCTTGTTTTCATGTTCTCTCCCTCACTGTCCCTTGAAGATTACTAGAAAGGAAAATTGGAAGACTAGATCTAATCTTCCTATTGCTTAGCACCTCTAGCATAACCTTTTAAGAAAATAGCAAACAAACTTGGGTACATGGCAATTAATTGGGGCTCCCATCAAACAGAGCACACAATGTCAAACCTGCATTCTTTCCCTCTCTTAGAAAATTCAAAAAATCTATATGCCACAGTCCTCACTTGAGACCTTGAGACCCAGTTCATCCAGTTTGTCATACAGGCCTAGTCTTAGTCCAGTTAACCCTATTTTAATCCTTGTAAAAAATGGTGTTCAACGGGGGAATTACATAACACCATGCAGACCCTTCTTCTCCTACAATACCCAGACCAAAATAATTTAAATAATTGAAACACAACTCAATGCCAAAATTGTTTTTTTAACAATGCACATATTCATAAAAAATAGAGGAAACTAGGAAACAGGGGAAAGAAATTGGAGCTGATCCCCAATTCCTCACCTCAGACCCATTTTTGTTTTCCTCCCACCCAAGCTACAATCAAATTCTTTCGAGAGAATCTTTGCAGTTGAATGATAATTGAAGTGCAGACAATTCTCAACTACACCCATACAGAAAAGGAGCATTTGCTCAAAACAATCCTTCTCTCTTTGCCTCCCACTTTATCCC
>VDFB02263370.1:0-43785 GCA_007258455.2 Sequoia sempervirens
TGCCTCAAAACTGCTGCCTTTGTAACAACCCACCTTAAACTTTTTTATTTTTATTTTTGCAATAAAGATACAATGCAATGTTCTTAACACTTTCCGATCACCTAGATCTTGGAGTGGGCAAGGGGAGAGCATATGGTTCCTCCAACCACACAACTAATCTAGATGAATGCAATTACAATGATATGGCAGCAAGTCGACTAGAATACACAGGCGGCAAAGCCAGCCTTATCAACACCTCTTTAGCAGACTATGTAAAATGACACGGAGGCTGCAAAGCTAGTCTATCAACACCTCTTTGGTGGACTACGTGTATGCAAGGCAAGTCACTAGCATAATTTCTAAGCTTGACTCAGACCAAAATGGTCAATAATGCCAGCCCATTCATGCCAAAATGGGCTGAATGAAAATGCTATAAATGTTGGTGGTGAACCGTCCAATTTACAAAATAAAAATGCATTCAAATGATGGACTCCGATGGTACTACCATCCGGGGTTCACAAGATATATATATATATATATATGCATTACAAATCAACATTTGAGGAAGTAAACTGGTGTTATAGACTGATACAAAGTTATGATTACAAAATCAGACTGCTGCAACATCCAAAATGAGATCAAATAACATTGATAAACAATATATTCAAGTACCCAACATGAAGAATACCTCAACAGTTGTTGGATATAGGCACCCCTTTGCAATATGCTCAATCTCCCATCACATCAACACACCCTAAACAACCAAATCTAAACATCATTTATGTTGTATTGCATTTAGTTTCCTCCATTGCCACGTCTAGATGTGCTTAACAATATTGGGGGCTATCACAACACATTCTTAGACACTTCATGTGATAATTCATCTTATTTATAAAGGTGTAGAACCTTGCATGTTGCAAATTGGCATATAGATATAGAGTGACAACCTATGTTACTCCAAGTTTCTAGGATGGCAACGATAGGGGACGAGTTTTGGGGATTACTTGTTTTGGGCCATTTTTGGGGACGGGCACGGCAAGGGATGACAAAGGGGATGACTATATAAAAATAGGGAAAATTTAAAATATAGAGGGAATTTCAAATATTCATATGATAACATTGATGAAGCATTCATCATATACATTATATAATCATAGATCCTTAATACATAGCATTTGTGTTGAATTCAGAGTTCACATGAGAGTCAAACAAATTAGCAAATGTAAAAACTCGATTGCTTTCATAATTCATTGTGAATATGCGTGTGATTTAAAAAAATAGTAAACAAGTTACAACAAAATGCTCAGAGGCTGCAAGTTTCACTTTCAACTACAATATGAAAATACAAAAACAAAGAAAGTTTCATTTTATTTCCTCCTCATTTAGTGCAAGTTGGGGTGTGGGGGCAATTGGTGTGCAAAGTCAATTTTCTTTATCCAACATTGATTAAATAGTTGATGATGAAGGCTTGTTAGTTAAAGCCAAAGGTTTGAAAGTCAAAGGGTTGCAGGGGGCTAGGTGTAGCCCCGTTGCCCATGTTGAAGGCAATTTGGCTGAGCCGAAGAGATTTCTTTTTAGGACTTACTATTTTTAAAAAACATTTTTTTTAATGGGGATGGCCAACCATCCCCGAGACAATTGGGAGACATCATAGATGTCCTTGTGTAACTGCCCCTTTTGTTTTTGGGATGTCCCCAAGTTTTCGAGACACCCCCTATGTTTTTTCAAAAATTTGGAATAGCTTGGGGACATCCCCTAGGCGTCACCCCGCCCTCAAAACATTTTGAAAACGGGGATGCCCCAAAAAACGCTGGGGATGCATTCCCTGGTTTCCTTGGTGACAACCTAATAGGGGTGTCTCTATGCATTGGGTATGGTTTGTGTCAAGGTAAATGCCCATTTCTTGTAGTTATATCTAACATGTCACCTTAGGGAAGCCCCCTTTGGCTTAGTAAAGTCAACAGTTGAAAAATGCCTTACCCCTCTTAGTAAATTGGTCCATTGTTGCCCAATCTGATCAAAAGTTTGAGGTCTTTGTCCAGTTTGTCACCCTTGGTGCTTAGAAGAACATTCGGCTTTAGGGATTCGGGGCCTACAACTTTGTGCACCAACATGTCCTATGTTTGTTGGACACACTAGTGACTAGATCTTGCGAAGAACTTCCGTTTGTAGAAATCAAATCCAATCACCTCATTCCATGAAAAGTTGATCAAATAATTGATGGTAGGTTCAAACACACCAGAAATCAAGAGATAGCTGTTTAAATAAATCATCACATCAATTCAAGTACCTCCTTAGGGAAAGTTGTTTAAAGAAGCCAACATTGTAAAATACTTTCCACATCTTTTCCTGCAACTTGCCACACCAGGGACCATTGCTTCTCAAGAAAGGGTGACCTCATGAAGAATTTGTGACTTGTATAGAATTGCGGTGCATTGGTTATCATTTGCACAATATGCCATCTTCAGCCATAGCTTCAAGACCTCTCCTGGAACATTGGGACATACTGCAAAGTCCTAACTCCTCTCAATTCATGCTGCACATGTCCAACATTTTGAGCCTTTGTTCTACATGGCAGTAATGCAACATTTCCATTGAGTGGCAAAATAGAGGATATGAGTTGACAGAATGTGAATGGCTGTGTTTCTTGTAATTTTCAAGACATCCTTGTGTCTCCCATCCTTGTATGTTGATGTAGGATGACTGTTATTCGATAGTTGAAGATAAGTTAATCAATAGCTGATTATAAGATAGACATCTTGTGGAATAAATCTGATCTCTCAAATTCTGCACAGAACTTTTGCACATACAAATCTTGCAGTTTACAGTTCTAACATGGTGTCTTCTCTCTCTTTGCTATATCCCATTGATTAAGCTCCTTGAGTAATCTTTGGCATTCAATCACTCTTGCATTTGCTTTCATTCATAACACATATGAATTTGTTCAATTGTTGTTCCCTTGGCACCATTTGACCCTGGATAGGTGAGTCCATGAAATCGTAACATTGCGTGAACATTAAATTTCATAATCTTACGCACAAAACTAAGCGTGGCCCCTTTTGTAGGAGAAAAAATTGTGCAGTTGTTATAGAAAGGGGCAGCATAGAGACTTCCCATATATGCAGAGAACTTTAAGGACATATACCTGCCAAATTGCAGCCATTTAGTAGGGTAATTCTTTTTCTAATTACTTCTAAAATATAAGGCAATATATTTATTTTATTCTTATTAAAATTTAGGAGTGGAGCAGTGAATTTCAATTACCATCAGGCCACATTCATTCAGAAAGCTCTAAACTTTCTGAGCAACACCTACTGAGAAATGTTAGTAGACCCCTTCCATGGGACCGCTGTCCTGGTGGCAGCTCTTATCATGTAGTGCTCTGTACACTCATCTTGTTTTCATGTTCTCTCCCTCACTGTCCCTTGAAGATTACTAGAAAGGAAAATTGGAAGACTAGATCTAATCTTCCTATTGCTTAGCACCTCTAGCATAACCTTTTAAGAAAATAGCAAACAAACTTGGGTACATGGCAATTAATTGGGGCTCCCATCAAACAGAGCACACAATGTCAAACCTGCATTCTTTCCCTCTCTTAGAAAATTCAAAAAATCTATATGCCACAGTCCTCACTTGAGACCTTGAGACCCAGTTCATCCAGTTTGTCATACAGGCCTAGTCTTAGTCCAGTTAACCCTATTTTAATCCTTGTAAAAAATGGTGTTCAACGGGGGAATTACATAACACCATGCAGACCCTTCTTCTCCTACAATACCCAGACCAAAATAATTTAAATAATTGAAACACAACTCAATGCCAAAATTGTTTTTTTAACAATGCACATATTCATAAAAAATAGAGGAAACTAGGAAACAGGGGAAAGAAATTGGAGCTGATCCCCAATTCCTCACCTCAGACCCATTTTTGTTTTCCTCCCACCCAAGCTACAATCAAATTCTTTCGAGAGAATCTTTGCAGTTGAATGATAATTGAAGTGCAGACAATTCTCAACTACACCCATACAGAAAAGGAGCATTTGCTCAAAACAATCCTTCTCTCTTTGCCTCCCACTTTATCCCCTGATTATTTGCAGATATATATTGAACCACAACTTTCCCTCTTTTTTTCCCTGTAGATAGCTAATAAAAAGATCTTACTAACTGACATATCAACTTCCTCCTCTTTAAAATATACTCTTGTCAGATAGTGTGAATTTTGGAAGCAAGGAAAGTAGCAAAAAGTGTTTTAAGTGTTTTCCATTTCTGCATATGAAATCTAATATAGAAGTGAGGGTGAGCTTCGTTTATAGTTTTCAAAATTGTCTAGATCCTGGTGGTTAGCAAGTTATATGGGTTACACCCTCCAGGAAAAAAGCATTATACAAGTTGTGAAGTCAATACTTTACATCATAAGGGCAGCCAAGAAACTTAAACTAGTCATGAGATATTTCCAATAATTTCCACCACTTCCTTCCCTAGATGAATGAATGCAACAGTTTGTAATGGGCTTGGTAGCTTCTGGGGATAGCTTTAGGTCTAATCTTGCTGCAATCTCTTTGTTGCCTTGCCTCAAATTTAAATCTCTTGTTCCTTGAACTGCAATTCCGATGGATGCGTGGTCGTTATGGAGCTGAATTGAGCTAGCAGGAATAACAAGAATGTTGGCACAACTCAAGCACTGAGCCATGCCATACACGTTTCTCTTCTTAACTAACTGACAAGGATCAAGCATTATCTCTTTCACCAGCTTCTCAATTTCATTAATCTCCATTTCGTCCATATCATTGGCCACCTTCCCAAGCCTCTCAATCCAGAGGCTCCATTATGGGTTTTGAATTTCTTTGTTGACCTTCACAGATGGATGCCTGTACATTTGCATCATTGTTTTTTCCTTTCTTTGATTGGCTACTTTACCTTTCGAGGGCCTGGAATTTTAAAGTCTCCATTTTATTAATTCCTCTTTATCTGCAGGAGATGCCATTCTAATTTACAGACCAGCTGTTGAGGAAAGAAAACCAAAATCCCTTTTCCAAATCTTTCTACTTGAGCAATTACATTGCAGGTGGGCTCTGATAAAACTAACACAGGGAACTTTTATGTCTTTTAGAGAGAAAGAGTAGTCAGTATAAGATATCCCAATAGAATTATCATATAGAGACAGATTGAGATCAAGTCCCATGCCAACACCCTTTCTAATACAACTAGAACCTTGAGCATTTAGAGATTGAATTTCACAGTTTACCATTCAATTATTTTCAAGGAAAGTGCAGAGAAAATTCTTACCCAGATACAGAGAAAACCCAAGTTTCAAGACTCCAACCCAGTTCCCAGCCTTCAATGATAATCACCATATTTACTTGCTTCTGCATCAAACATAAACATTCTAATTGGGAAAACCTTATACTGTATACCATCACATCACCCCAGTTCATTGATTGTGTTTGGGTGCCATGCCATCCTACCATAGTGACTTAAGACAACTAAATTGCATGAAAAAAATGTCAATGATTTTGGAAAATGCAGCTTCACATTACGATAAAGACCTGAAGTGACATAACAATGGGAAATGAGTATAGTAAAACAATAAATTGGAATGGCTTAAGGAAATGAACATGGGAAGGTCCTTTGCCTGAGCCAGACATTAGGAGGCAAGAAAGGGGTCCTTAGCCATAATGTCCTAGAAGTCATTCAAAAGGGATCCTTAGTTTGTTCTTGATACCAGATATCTTAGTGGAACCCCAGAATCTCATACTCTTATGTGCAAACACGCTTGAATTCTTTCACCATTTTTGTGATGCTTCCTTTGATAAAAACCACTTTGCAATGACAAAGTATAAAGCATCAATTCTCTACTCTCATGATTAATTTCATGCCTTGGATTATAATCCAGAAGATAATCAAATTGCTTACCTTCAGTTGCTGATTTGAGAATTGCAGCAAGCTCAAATCCAACATTCTACTGAAGTACATGTTCCTCAACAAGGTTTTTCTGTAAATCAAACTTATATGTTTCTTGAATTGGAAAACTCTGCTCATACTCTAAATTAATATCATGAGAATGATCCAAATGCTTATTAGTAGTTGTTGATTTGAAAATACCTGCAAGCTGAAAACCATAATTAGAATCAAGTGAGGCACTTTTCTCATGTGCATGCCTCTCAACAGGGTCATCCGAGAGCTCCACCTCAAAAATTGAGTTCTCATAAGGTATATTTGCATCCATCTCAAAGAGTGGGTTATAAAAAACTCGAAAGTTATTTTCATCATCTTGTTTATGATCCAACTCTTTTCACAAGGATGCATCAACCCATTTTCTTTAGGAAGGCTCAAGTACTCCTCTTCCTTTATAGATGCTCTTGAAAAATTAGCTTCATCATTAGTTGCTGATTTGAAATCAATGGAGTGCTTATCTTCTTTCTTTAGTGATGATTCTTCAACTATTTTTTCAATTGGTAAGTAAGGTTTCAGCTTTCCTGGATTCTATACCAATGCTATTAATTCTATTGATATTTTTGAAATTCTAGGAATAGTTCTACCATGGATTCCTGAAATGTCTTCATCTTCTGCATAAAATTAGTTCTTTTACTGTGATGTTCACCCTGATTATTTTTGTGAATAAGACAGAGATGCATAATGGGTTTGTTTCATAATTCAATTCATCATGATGAAAACATACATGGATAATATCATAACGTTTCAAGGAAATATTTTGGCATTTCATCGAGCAAATGGTAATTCAATCATAATAACATGAAAAATGGATTACAATTGGAAATCAGATTAAGTGATTAAATTCAGACCTGTTCACAGTCCTTAAATTGCACCTTTCAGTCATAAAAAGAACAGCAACATGTTCCCAAACTTCACACGAAGGGCTAATACAAGTGCTGACCAGTCTTCAGCTATCTCTTCTCATTGAACAGCCATGAATCAATACCAAAACAACACACAATGCAGATTACAGACCCCTTAAAGTTGCAGATTTGAAAACTCAGTCTGCAAACCAAAACCTAGAAATGGCATGGCTCCCTAGGAGGGGCGATTTGCCTCGAAAAATCAGAACTTCACCAAATAATGCAAATGAATGGTCACAATCGGGCATCCAGCTATGAGGATTTCGATTAATCAATACCCAGAAGGATACCTCTTCACACCACGGAGATATGAACTGATTTATACTTCCCAGCTATTCAGAAATAGTAAGTTTTAGAACTCAGAAAACTATATCAGAACTCGGAAAATGAATAGAATCAGCTGCAAACTCACACTCAAATGGCATAAACCACACACGAAGCCAAAATTCTCAAACCCATCTCAATACCGAATATATCTTCATATTTCACCTCCAAAAATTCACCTAAACTACCAAAAAGCACTAAAATTATGATGAACTGAACTCCAACCAGCTAGGGTGGATCTTTCACCACTGAAATTAGCTACCTAGCGAAGGGTTTTCCTCCTCCAACCAGCAAAGTAGAAATCTGGAAGCATTCCAGCAGCATAACCTTATGTTGTCAAAACCAAGATGCTCAAATGCGAGCTCAAATGGAAATATATAGAGAATGAAGGAAGAATTAGGGCAACCAAATTTCAAACTCACTTTCCCGTACAAGAGGTACGGCCTCCTTAAAAAGCTCTCCATATTTTAAAACATTAAACTTTACTTTATACTTCCAAACTAAGCGTCCACCTTTGGAGGCTAAAACTTGCTTTTTAAAAACAACTTTAAGCTACCTTTTTCCTAGGCGTGGAACAAGGGGTCATCTCATGAACACACCACCCTCACTTAAGTTATAGAGTAATTTTATAAAAGTAACTTAAGTGACAATAAATCAAATATTAATCCGACCACCATTAGAACCCACCACGGCCATAATTAGAAAGCACTGCACTGAACTGTTGGAGGAATAGAGCCAAGACCAGGTGCCAAAGATAGCACTTACTAAAAACAACAATTTGCTAAAAATAGTGAGTCCAATCACCAAATTGATCCAAATCGGAGCCCAATTGGAATTTACTAAAAATAGCCACTGTTAAAAATAACAACTCTGCTGGAAGAAACCCAGAAAAAACCTAGAAAAACCCAAAAAAGCTCATCACAAGGCGCTGAGTCCCCTAGCCATATCCACTTAGCCTATGGGAACCAAGAATAGGCTAATGGAAACTCAGACTGAACTATGGGCAAGAAGGGGACATTACACTTACCCTACAGGCTAGCAAGAACCTTGTTCTATAATCTTCTACAAGATAGATCACTATTGAAAATTAAAACATAAAGCTGCTAAAACTGATATATAGTCACTGAACACTGTTATGCACTTTGCTGAAACCAACATACAACTATTGAAACTTTGTGATTCAATGGATGCAAGCCCTTTCACTTTGTTGATTACTAACTTGAACTGCTGAAACTGATACATGTAAGTGCTGGTCATGAACATGCAATTGCAGATCTGGAACAAATGTAAACTTTCCAATAGGCTAGCAAGATCACCAACTTTGATACCACTGTAATAACCCGGCCAAGAATTTTTGTTCCAAACTTGCATTGTTGCTGATTTTATCTTGCAGACATTTCGTCAAACACTTTGCATGCAAACTGTTATGAAGAACTTCTGATTATAAACACTTAGAACAACTGTATCTAAAATTCTAGATCATTTATTCATCATGAACTCACACCAACCTTCATAGAATAGCGAAGGTGTTTTACAAATAGTTGGGAAACATTCAAAAGAGTTGGAAACAATCAAAATGAACAATACAATTTTTTGTTCCAGAAATCAGAATGTCATGTCCCCAATTTGGGACCTCTCTTCAGTTGGCAAGAAAAAGAGCATTTTTAAATGCTAATTTGAAAATAATAATAATCTTTAAATTAAATAAATAATAATAATTATATTAAATAATAATAAATAATAATAAATAATAATATTAAATAATAATAAATAATAATATTAAATATAAATTTAAATTATTGAATAAATAATATTTAAATATAATAAACTCTATGGTTGACCCTTGGAAGGCAAGTATTTAAGGCATCCTCGGCTTTGATTCTGGATCATCGAATGAAGACATGGTGATTGACCGCGTAGCGGGTCTTGGCTTGGTTAGTGGAGTTGACATTAGCTATTGGGGTGGGCGATCAGAGCTGAGTTGTGGTGGAGCCATAGGCTCTCGCTAATCTCACGTCGCTATACCACATCCGAAATCAAGCAAAGGACGAACATACACACTCAGGCAATTGATTCGAGTAGACATGATTCTTACAGAGAGCGCCCCACGTGATTTGGAGTAGAGCCGCTTCCCACCATCTTGAGAATTTGAAGCTCGCGATTGTTGACAGGTGGAATCTCGTCACATATGTTGAATCTATGCAATCGTATCTTGCAAGCAAGTGAAATTGCGGAGAACCATCTTGCTTATTCCATAGCGTATCTATTTGGAGGTGAACGCATCATAGAAGCATCAAGTTCGAGTCATTCCTTTGTGCCGTCGCTGATCATTAAAGATACAACTGATTTGTATCATCGACTGTATATGCACTATCGGGATTAATTCACGGCTAAGCTTGTGGCTTATTTAGGATGTTGCAACTCTGAAGATTTCTTGATTCCGGATATTTACATTCATTCTCATATGCGTTTGGGTATTTTATGCATAATCCTAGTTTGATTATAATTCATGTGTTTCACTATCCATTATTGCTGTTGATGTGTTTTCTAGAAATAATGATTTTATGAACTTTTGTCACGATGATTTCTACAATTTTGAGATTAGTTCAATAAGAGCAGAGTCGTCCAAAATTTCCATTGCTGTTTGTTATAAATTCTGGCTAGGTGTGTTACAGTGGTATCAGAGCCTCAGGTCCTGTTAGCCTGAGAGAATTTTATGCAAGCAAGCGAAAGGGAGCAGCGAGCCATTGAGAGGGAAAGAAGGGAGGCAACAACTGAGTCTTCCGGAATAGGAGGAAAAGGTAAGAAGAAGATGGAGGAGCAGGATAATGAAATCAAGTCCTTCATAAAGAAGCAGGATCAAGTGAATCAGACGTTGCAAATGATGTAGACCCTCACTGCTGCAATAACCAGCAACAAATAAGGGCCTAACAATGCTGATAAGGACATAGATCTTGTTCAAGAGCGGTACAAGATTGAGGCGTCCAAAATTTTGAACGAATACCTGTTGATGCGTGTTTTGTGACACACCAAACATCAGAATAAAAATGTCCAAAGACACTTTATCCTCTCTTGAAAAACCACCGCGTATGCTAAGATTGCGAGAAGATCATATGGCGATTCCAAGGTTTCTTTAGTCGGGTCTCTACGTGTGGATAAGCTCAATGGCCATTGTGATTTGCTGGTAATGAACAAGGGGACTTACGTAAAATCTTTGCAAGTTCAGGACTTAGGAAATTTATCGTTAAAGGCTCTCAATTAGGACTTTCAATTGTGGATCTAAAAAAAAAATGGCAAAAGGATAGGGTTTAGGAGAATCTAGTCTAAGCCTAAGAACTCAAGAGACAATAAAGACTCGGTGAAGAGAAATAAACCACACTTTGTTTCGCCTCCTGTTGGACAACATACGCAAAATGGGTGCAATCTTCAAGGGGTTTGTGAGAATAATTTTCAAACCTCGAATGAGGCTGAAGTTAAGCTTCCACGATTAAGAGCTCAGGCTAACTTTACAAATCGAATGCAAATCATCCATTCGAAAAAAGTATGAGCTACACTTCACCATTGAGTCAATGCGATCAATCTCTCATTCAATTAACAACTTTCAAAGCAAATTCTACTTAATCTAACTTTAATTCTAATCTATGGCGGAAGATGATATGCAACCTCGCTTACTATTCAACAATAAGAAGTTATTCAAGGCAAATCATGCTCAAGAGCTTTTATTATTCGAAATAGTCTCAGTGCAACAATACACATATTCTGTCTCCACACCAATGAAAATGAGAGAGCACTAGTTTATATAGAGCCTCAAAAATGAAATGAAGGGCCGAGATTAAAACAAGATTAACGGCCAAGATTATTACAACCAAACCCTAATTAGGGTTTCCCAAAATAACAAGAGTCAACTATCAGAAATCAATCAGAAAAGTGGCAGTTCCAGCTATAATCTAGGAGAGGCGTCCTTATCCATCTGAGTAGCATTGTGCTTGGCGAATTTGGACACTACGACAATGACCTCCTCCATCGTGACAGGTGGCAACATGCTGATCCGGAATTCAAGTCCGTCCAACTTCTCAGCACATTTAGCAAAAGTACCTTCCCAATCTGCCTCCTGCTTCTCAAAATCCTTTCGAATGGATGAGAGTCTTGCCACTCTCGCAAAGTCCTGTCTCAAGAATGGTCCAGTGGTCGAGAAGAAAGTTTCTTGAACTTTATGCTTCAATTTCTCCAGCTGCATGTCGTTCTCCCGGATGATCTCACGGTCGAACACCTCTGTAGTTGTCATGTAAATCTTCTCCTGGATCCTTCTGACCTGTTCTTCAATTCCAAGCCCATCGACTTTTGCCTTCTCCAAGACTTCTTCTCGTATTGTCACTGCCCAAAACCAGTGATGAAAATCATATGCTGCCCCTGCAGCAATCACTCTTTTATCAACCAACTCCTCCCTTGGAGTACTCTTCAAAGTTCTAAGGCTTGGAATAAGCCTTTCCTGCATATCCGGGATACTTTCCCATGCCTCCGCCATATCCATCAATCTGGAAAGAAATGAAGAGGTTCGTCCATAGGCCAGTGCCAACTTTTCCATGAATAAAGCCGCTTCTGCGCCTTCACTTGCCATCCAGTCCTGAGCCTCCTTGGCCGTTACCATTCCGTGCTCGACATCCTTGGTCACCTCCTGTGATGAATTGAGGAGAGGAGGAACAATCGCATTGCCCTGATCAAGTGGCTGGGTCAAATGCTGGATATATTTCTTAAGACGTTCGACCTCCTTCTTATACTCCTCCTTCTTGGCCACTTCCTTCTCCAGTCTCGCCTTGATGGTCGAGACAGAATTATCCAACTCCTCTACTTCTTGACCTTTTGAGGTCGGGCCAAGGTCAACAGTGGTTATAGCATACTCCTGTGGAGTGATCTCGTCCTGTGGCTTGTCCACTGTAGGCACTGCAATGTGCACGGAACGGTCGCCTGCCTCGTTCCTCCGAATGGTGAAGAATTTCTTGGCGGGCTTCTTGACTGCAACCTGCTCTAATCTTGCCAAGAAATCGGCAGTATCATCCTCTTCTTCTTGTTGAGCCTCCGCAGGCACCTGGATCTTCATTCTTTCCAACAGCCAGTCTGGAATGGTCGACTGTTCAATGCCATCCTCTACTTGAACCTCATCCTCATTAGGAACATCCATGACTTCCCTGAGAGCGGAAATCATTCCTTCCTCGAAGTCATTATTCTGAGCTTCTACATCATTGTTTGAACCTAAGATTTCTGTGCCTGTTGGTGACGCAGGCTCTTCATCATCTAGTTGAATAGGTTCATTGTTTACTTCCTGAGCTGCAAGAGGTTCAAGCATCTCTACCAAGGAGTCGTCTATATTAGCCACCAACTCGTCAATATTCCTGGATGCTTGTGAACGAGAAGGTTCTCCCTTATGCTTCTTGGAAACAGGCTCAGCACTTGGCATTATTTCTTTTCTTTTATCTCCAATCCCGACCAAGTCTTGATGGGATGCACCAGCATTAGAAGAATATGACTTTGACTCACTCAGTAGGTCATATGTGAGCGTGATTCCTTTCTGTCTCAATTCCTGGGCATGATAATCAACCCACCACTGAGAGTACTTCGTCACTGGCCTCATTAGGGTGGCTAGGTGTACGTGCTCCGGTTCTGACCATTTCACTGGAGGGAGAGGTCGGCTTTCCTCAAAGCGTGGCTGGACGTGGTTTCCATCATCTTGTAGCTGATCGGGCACTCGGTAGAACTCGATTGTTCTCATGAAATCCAAGGACATTCTGGACCACATTTTCCGCCTGACTTCGTACTCATCGACAACATTTGCCCAGTAATCCTCCAATTCCATCCTGTGCTTATACTTTCTTCCTTCCACTGTCCGGATGTTATGATGTGGGTCATAGTTGACCCTGGACTTGTAAGCCGTGAAGGGATACCACTGGATCTCCAATCTTGCACTTTCAGCTGCCTGTGCTGATGGACAATATTCCAACATATTCCCGATGAAGAATGGGAATGTGACGGACGCCTTCTTGGTTGGTCTTTGGATATTCTGGTACTCCTCCAACTGTCTCAAAACCTCGAGCAATATCATCCGATTGGTCGGATAGATAGGCAATTTATAGGGATTTCCAGTAAATCCCTGGATCCTGATATATGTGAATTTCGGGAACTGGATGAACCAAGACCCGTATTTACTGATAAGGCTTTTTGCTTCATGGCTCAGCCTCTGATGCACTCCTCCTTGAAGCTTTCTGGTAATGTGCATTAGGAATGCATCATGCACCCTCCTGAAGTGAGTCTTCTCCTTCAATTGGAGCTGAGGATAACAGTCGTAAGGCCTGAGCTCGTTCTCCCCGTTGCCAATCTTGCCCTTGCAGATCAATCCTGGATACTTGTACGATCTGGCCAACAGGTACACAACATATGAACTCATATGAAAAGACTTAGTCTCTTCGAGGTTGATCAACTGCTCATGGAGGTTGTCACTTATCATCCGTGACCAATTGAACATTTTGACTCCAGAGGTAATCTCGTCTATAAAATAGTACATCTAGCTCTCGAAGAAGGTGCCCTGCGGGTTGCCAGCTATTCTGTTCAGCATCAGCACAATATCCCCAAAGTCTTCCTTGAAGTCCGTTCGGCGAGGCCTCTTGGGCAACTTCTTGATTGAAGGCTTTGGCTTGTCCATCCACACCTTGTTGACTGTCGTGGCACACAAATCTGGCTGACTGTCATATAATCTTTTAGCTTCTTCCTTGGTCTTATAGACTGTTCGTGAATGCTCCGGAATGCCAAAGGTTTCCTGTATTGACACTTCTCCCAAGTGTGCCAAGACTCTTCCGTTAGGGGCGATAATCTGTCTCTTCTGGGCATCATAATGGCGAGCACATTCCACCATCAACTCTGCACAATCCATTGCCGGTGGGAATCCAGCCGCTTGGAATATCCCGTTTCTGACCATCCGTCTGGCTATTGCTGTGGGAAGTCCCTTCTGACCATACACTCTTTTCTTGAATTCATCGAAATCAACGTGTCCGAGATCAGTGTCCACGACATTCTTCCATTTTGAGACGACCTTGGTCTCTTTTTGAGCACCCTTGTTGGCAAACTTCATTTTCAACTTCTTTGATAATCCGCCTGCCGTGTCCGTCAACCTGCAGTCATAAAATTAACATTAATACAAAGACTTTTAAATAATTAAATCTCGCGCCTTGGATTCGAAAATTGACTTTCAGCTGTTTAAATAATTAAATTATCACGAAAAAGCAAGCTGAAAGTGGCTTGGATGAAATTGAAAATTCTGCCAGAACTTCGTCAAGATGAAAGTACATGAAAGAGATAGCAAATTTATTCGACCAAACACCAAACCTCAGTGAAGAACCGTCGAATGCAAATCAGATTAAAAATCTGATTTTTTTGAAAAGTGCGCCCCTCTTCAAGAAGAATTCAGCTTTGAATAAATCTCTTTCTTTTTTTCCGCGAAAAATTCCTTAGCATAACACTGCTTCTCTCTGTGGGAAAATTCGACTTTGCCTATTGATCAACCAATCGCCTGATAATTTCGAGAAAGATTAAATTTCTCTTCAGCTGTGTGTGGAAAAATGAGTTGCTGAAACTCATTATAATGCTGAAGGATTGAATTCGATTTAGTAACTGCCATATCCTTTCTCGATCTTGATTTGTTTTCATTTATCAAACAGGCAAGTTTCCTTTTATTTTCCGACAAGGATCAGTCTCGAGCTTATCCAAGCAAATCTTCGAAAATTTGATTTTTTATTTAATGTTTATCTTTGGTTTTTCGAATTTTTTAAATAAACATTAAATATTAAATTTATGGCGAATTTAATTTTTCTTGCCGGATTTCATCTCTGCCTAGCGTACTTTATTTTCTTCCAATTCTCATCTGGCAAATTTGATTTTGTCCAAGGCATTTTTAAATTCCAAATAGTTGAAAATTAATTATTAAAATATTAAAATATTTTAATTAATTCCAACCCGTTCGTTTTGGACCCATGGCTATTTTAATTTTTCTTCCATTTTTCTTGGCTGAGAGTTTATTTTCCGATTTCATCCTTAATTTCGTCTAGCCAAACCAAAATTCAAGCCATTCCGTCGAAAATTTTATTGCCAGATCCCTGTTTTTCTTTGCCGAGGCGAGATTCTAAGCTTGTTTTGCTCTGCCAAAGTCAAATTTTCCCTTGCTCAGTCGAATTTTTCTAGGCAAAATCTTTGTCCGAATGTCTTAGTTGGGCGAATTTCCTTAATGTCTGACATATTCTCCTTCCTTCTGGCCAAGGACAATCCTTCCTTTCTCTTTGCCTTGTGCATTTTTCTTCGGTCGAAGTTGACAATTTCTTCGCATTTTCTCCATACTTAGGCAAATTTTATCTCTTTTCTACCTTTGTGTTAGGCACATTCCGTTTTATACTTTGCCATGTCCTAATCTCCTTTAGCATTTGCCTTTTCAAACTTGGCACTTGACCTCTTGAGAACGTCATGATTCTTGGCCAAAATCTTCATTTTCTTCATCTTTTAGCCTCTATACTTAGGCAAATATTCAAACTTTTCTTGGACTTGGCATTAACACTTAGCCAAAAATCATTCCTTTATCCCTTCATCTGCTTAGGCGGACTTTCTTAGCTTCTTGGACAAGTATCATGGACGTCTTTAGCACCTTGCTAACCTCCTATAAGTGTATGGCGGACTTCATAATCATTTTGGACAAGCCTCTTTTGGATGTCCCTCTTTTTTAGGGCGGATTTCCTTAATATTTTAGCATTTGTCTCCAAGAAAAATCAGTTTTCCACCCCTTTAAGCTTTCATACTTAGCTAAATTTCGAAATTTCACTTGGCTGGGCATCAACACTTAGCAAATTTTTTGATTTTTTCTTCATCTTATATGCCTAGGCGGACTTTGGAAGGGTCAAGGATGAGCTGGGCGGACTTTAGAGGTCTCTAGCACATGGATGGCGTACTTTAAGACTTCTTTGGACGTGCATTTTAGTGGATGGCGGACTTTGAAGGGGTCAAGGACAAGGATGGCGGACTTTAGAGGGGGTTAGGATGTGCTTCAAGATGCAAGGGCGGACTTTGGAAGATGCAAGGATGGGTCTTCAAGATGCATGGCGGACTTTGAAGGGTCCAAGGATATCAAGGGCGGACTTTAGGTAGTCCTAGGATGTTCCTCTTGAATGCTGGGCGGACTTCACCAGCTCTTTGGATATCCTTCTTTGCTGCTGGGCGAACTCCATGACTTCCAGACTTATAAACATCTTCCTTCATCCTTCTTCCATGGCGAATTTTCAGACTTGAACAATTTATTCACAGATTTCACCATTTAAGAACTGATTTTTCATGATTTCATCCTCAGATCTGCTTGATTTCGAACTGGCTTTGACTGATATTTTTAGGTTTCTGAACGTTTTTGGTCTGATTTTTCATGCTTCTTACTTGTTTTTTTTTCCAGATTTTTCAATAATTTTCAAATTTTCACTTCGATTTTCTGAGAGTTCTATTGAGTTTTTCGAACTTCTGAGTGCGTTTTCAGAACTCGGGACCCTTCTAAAAATAGAAACTTTCCAAAAATAGAAACTTTCTAAAAATAGAAAAAGCAACCCTAAAAAATAGGGAACCTTGTTTGGTCCGAAAATGCCAAAAATGAAAAATCGAAAAAGCAACTTTTCCTAAAAAATAGGAAGTCTCAGAATTGGCCGAATTTACAGTCGATCTTCGTCTCTTGGGCCTTCTGAGCGCTTCCATGACATCTACGCATAGATTCAAGCATGAATTACTGACTCGGCTCGGGCAACTCTCGGCAAACTGACCTGAAACCCTTAGCAAAATGATCTCTCGTAACCGCTGCAAGGAGACAGAACCCTAAAAACTAGCAGGCAACTGGGGGTCCCCATCAGCGATGGGGCGATGTGTGAAAAGGTCACAACAATACCAAAGCTTGTCAGATGATGCAAAAGCTTGTATTTCCCTTGATGAGTACTTGAGAGCACACGAGTCCCTCTACCCCTGCAAAAAGGGACTTTATGACTACATAAGGTGAAAGAAAAACGAAGAGGAAGCCTCAAAAACTGCCAAGAGATTAAAGGGCCGGAGCTAGAACAATCAATCTTGAAACCAGAAGAGCCCCAGGTGATGGAATGTGAGCCAAACACACAAAAGGAGGAAGTCGTAGAAGTGATTGAGTCCCTTGAAGACGCTGAAGTGGAGAAGATTTCAATTGTTCATAAGGAGGTCAACAAAGACGTGATGATAGTAGAACAAAAAGAAGGATTAGAGTTTCAAGCTATCAAACAGGAAACATTTACACTCCCTTGTTCCAAGATTGATCAGATCATTGGAGTTTGGATGACAGATGTGTATCTTGTCTCGAGGTTGCATAGTGGTATTCTTCAACAGAGCATGCAGGAGGAAAATGATGACGTGGGAATTTGTATGATTGATGAGATGCCTCACGAGATGCTGCAGAAGGGCAATGATGCCCAACAGAATGGTGGAGTAGTGACTTTCAGGTTGATAGGGGATCCGGGTATACAAGTGCGAATTGCTTGAGGACAAGCAATTTTTCGGGACGGGAGGATTGTCATGTCCCCAATTTGGGACCTCTCTTCAGTTGGCAGGAAAAGGAGCATTTTTAAATGCTAATTTGAAAATAATATTAAAATAATAATAATCTTTAAATTTAATAAATAATAATAATTATATTAAATAATAATATTAAATATAAATTTAAATTTAATAAACTCTGTGGCAGACCCTTGGAAGGCAAGTATTTAAGGCATTCTCGGCTTTGATTCTGGATCATCGAATGAAGACATGGTGATTGACTGCGTTGTGGGTCTCGGCCTTGTCAATGGAGTTGACATTAGCTATTGGGGTGGGCGATTAGAGTCGAGTTGTGGCGGAGCCACAGGTTCCTGCTAATCTCATATCGCATACCACTTCCGGATTCGAGCAAAGGACGAACATACACACTCGGGCAATTGATTCAAGTAGACACGATTCTTACAGAGAGCGCCCCACACGATTTGGAGTAGAGCTGCTTCCCACCATCTTGAGAATCTGAAGCTCGCGATTGCTGACTAGTGGAATCCCATCACATATGTTGAATCTATGTAGTCGTATTTTGCAAGTAGGTGAAATCGCGGAGAATCATCTTGCTTATTCCACAGCGTATCTATTTGGAGGTGAATGCATCGTAGAAGCATCAAGTTCAAGTCATTCCTTTGTGCCGTCGTTGATCATTAAAGATATGACTGATTTGTATCGTTGATTGCATATGCACTATCAGGATTAATTCATGGCTAAGACTGTGGCTTATTCAGGATGTCACAACTCTGAAGATTTCTTGATTCCAGATATTTACATTCATTCTCATATGCGTTTGGGTATTTTATGCATAATCTTGGTTTGAGTATAATTGATGTGTTTCACTATCCATTATTGTTGTCAATGTGTTTTCTGGAAATAATGATTTTATGAACTTCTGTCATGATGATTTCTACAACTCTGAGATTAATTCAATAAGAGCAGAGTCGTCCAAAATTTCCATTGATGTTTGTTATAAATTCTGGCTAGGTGTGTTACACAAAACTACAAAGATGTAGAATGCATAGTTTTCTAACCTTCTAAGATGCCAAATACACTTGCAATAGGTGTCAAGATGGTGTAGCAATGTGAACAACATTAGAAATGATAGGTTTATTCCTCAATACTATCTTATACCTGACACCTCCAAAACACTTGTCAACACTGAATAATGGCTGGGTGCTATTGAAGCTGATAAGAGCTTGCTGCTTACTAAAATTTGACTAAGTTTGAAAAATTATAGGATTTTCTAAAACTAGAATTTGCATTGCAACTCCTAGAGATCCAAAACCATTCTCAAACATCTTGAAACTATTTACATGAAATATAACTTAAAGTATAAGGAAGTAAATGTCCATATGTAAATGTCACTTATACTTAAATGTTTATTTCATGTATGGCCCTGAATGATACAACAAGCAAATAATTGCGGCTCCAACAAGTAATGTACAACCTTGAATGATACGACCAACAAATAAGTATGTCTCTAGCAGGTACATGTATGATCCTCCTTAACTTGCAACGCCTTGCCTCAATGAATGTGGTGACCAACAAAGAACTCATCCAAGCTCCTATGACTTCAGAAATGAATCTTCAATATGCTCACGCCTAGCAATGAAGTGCACTCAATCTCAGCAAATGTCAATGTATGGTGCCTAGGAATCAATACTTGTCATTCACTAATGGTGGGAGTTGGTAAATGTGAACTGGAAAATCCTCACATCCAAAAATGAATAATGTCTTCCTCAACCAAAAACCTCTACACGGTGCCCCATATTCAAAACTTGACACTTCATATGGGTGGTGCCAAGGATTATAGAAAATGAATAAATTTTCCACCCGTAGATGGGAGAACCAATAATTTATCATTTGTTTGCAAACCTTCAATAAATTACTTCAACCATTATGCCCAACGGTGAATCCTTTGCGAATCCACCTTTGAATTCTTTTTGCACACACTATGACTTTGAATGAATCACATAGTATTGGTTAGGGAGGAATCTTTCACCATCGACAATCCAACCTTAGGGTTTCGTCTAAGGCAAAGGAGACAAACAACTTTCAACCTCATAGAGAAAATAGAGTAAAATGAAGTATTTTGAACCAACTTTTTCTCTTCTAATTTCCCTTTTATAAGAGCTTTTGGAACTTTTTAGAAATTATAATTTAAAATCACCCTTTAATAATAATCCTTCAGCTCCATAAAAGTGACATTATTTTATCATTTACTTTTTCGAGCACTTATGTTACTTAAAATTCACCTTTATAAATAATTAATATAAGTTGTCTTTTAATTCACCCTTTGACAAATTTAAATATTAATTATTTAATATTTTAACTATTTTTGACACATCCGCCCAAAGTTGTGAAATATATATAAATGCCCAAAAGTGTTTTGATTTTGCCAACATACTCCGAAGTTCATTGAAAATCCAACTTAATGAAAATTGATACTTTCCAAAAATAGAATACTTTTCCAAGAAGTGTGGAAAGCACTTGAAATTGCTCTTGGAAAGAACTAATGAATTCAACTTGATTTCCTCAGCACAATGCCACTATCTAAACTCCGTTTCGAAAAGGTTGGTGCTTTCCAAGAAAGTTAGAGCTTCTAGATATGTTGAAAAAGCTATAAAAAAGGGGACGTTACATTTTATTGTTCTTTTCTAGCCACAAATTTCACTTGATTAATGTCCCCGCTGTTTGAATATTTGCAATCATCAAACTTTGGAATTTTCCCAATTAAAGCTAAATTTGTCAAACAATGGTTCTTCAAATTTTCCATGCGTAGGGGCAATGGAAGAGAAGGTAATCAAATATTCTTTTTCCTTGAGGCAGAGGAAAGAAATGGAGGGTTCAAAAAACCCGTTTCTTTTTAACTTTTCATAGGCTAGAGCTCTCCCTTTTGTAGTCATCCAAAGGAAGTAATTGGCCTTTGGCAGCTCTTCATTTAACCCTATCTTTTGTTAGAAATTTTAGTGGTATTGGAAATGGTGGATGCTTTGAGTATTCTGTATGCGGCACTTAGTGTGACTTCCCATTGAGGATCCCCTTCCATAAGCAACCTGTCATCCTTATGCATGTGAATTGGCCATTCACAAGTTTTCCAATCACGAAAGCCTTTTGATTTAGTGAGCTATTAATTCGCACTAAAACCCCATCAGACCAACCTCCTCTGAAACATGAACTCTTTTTCTATCTAAGCATCAAATCCAAAAGTTCACGAAATTATCACTTCTAACTTGTCATATCAACAGGCGAAGGATCAAATCTCTAAATGATCTCATTAAATTCCAAAAGGCTAAGCCCCTTGGAGGAGAAAATTGAGCAAATAATCTAATATCCTGTTGGGAGTCAGGGTACTTACATTGGACTATTTAGCTGTATAGTTTGTTTTTCTTTGAACGCTCTACAAATCAACTTTTGTTGTAGAGCTTTTATTCATTAATGCTCTAGATTTCAACCCTAGATCACCTTAGGCCTTTGGAAGGAATGCATTGTACTTGGAAACAAAGCATATATTCTTTAGATCCTTAGTACCAGTCCAAAGGAATTGTGTTGTAGCCATAGTTGACAGACTTTGACTCGGAAAAAAATTGGCAAAAACTTAGCAATTTAAAGAATTGCTTAAATTTATTTAAAAACACAATTTTTTTAATTCAATGACAAAATGTATCCAACGGGTCCATAAATGAGTACAAAAGTGTTTTCTATTAAATTTGATTCATTTGAATACAAATTGAGTACAATATCACATCATCATGCAGAATCTTGATACAATAGTTAGCTGGCAACTATTATGAATTTATGGTGATTGCCTTTGAAAATCATCATCATAATTCATAAATTGCATATTACATCCTACATCTTTCTCTTCCCCGGTCTAGTGAAAACTTGGGGAGAGGTTCTAATCCTTGCACTTCATTGCAACTCCTTGCTCAGAATTGAAGGTTGTGTATGTGGCTCCAATTCAATCTCCATCTTGCGGCTAGATGGCAATGACTCCTTTGCCTCAGCAATGCCATGCAATGACAATCTAGTAGCTCTTTCTGTTGCAGTCACATCCTCCATTAAGTTGGCAAGTCCCCGTCCAAACAAAAATTTGCCAAATACCTAATTTCTCAAAATCTTTCACTTTACATTGTCATAAGCCTTATCCATATCTAGTTTAAATTCTTGCAATTTAGGGAGCAGCTGGTTTCATGAGCAATCAAATGCCCATTCAAAATCTGTTTTCCAGCAATAATTTGACCTTGGAATTCATAAATAATTTTGTCTAGGCAAGATTTTGATTGAGTAGCCATGAACTTGGATACAAACTTATAGATTGAATTATAGAGGGCAATGGAGTGGTAAGCATACAAATATTCAGCCTACTCTATTTTTGTAGTTACTGCTAGGAATATTGCATTTCATTCTTTGAAGGCTGTCTTTCTCTTTGTACACAACTCAATTGCATCCACCACATTAATATCCACAATATACTAGTATCTTTAAAAGAACTAGCTTTTAAGCTATCCAACTAGGACCTTGTTTGCTCCAAGACAAAACACAACTTTTCTAACTTCCTTATTAGTCATTGGTTCCATTAGATTGTCATTGATTTCCTTTGAGATTATGGGTAGGACATTTATAGGGAGGTCTTCTTGATCTTGATCTTTGTTCAGATTTTCTTTTGAGAATTTTTTGATATAGTGAGACATCGTAAGCTTTGATCCTTCATTAGCTTCTATCCCGATCTTGTTGGGAGTCACCGACTTCTTGATGTGGTTCCTGTAGAGCTGCAGCTGTCCATTTGGTTTGAGGTCATTTTGATTGTTTCATTTGAAGATTTTTTTGTGGAGCTGCAGATGCTTTCCTTCCAGATTGTTCTATTTGTTGCATTGTTATTCAGTTCTTTATTTTTTGCTTGCAGGTGTTCTTTGTCTCAACGAGTTCTGCACAGTTATATCTTTTAAATTCGATGATTTGTGCGTCCTTGGGACATGTCAAAATGATATTGTTAGAATGAAGGAGTGACCATTGTTGATTAGTTTTGATCCTATGGACCACGCAATGGCAAAATATCCTCAATCTAACACTACATATTTGTTGTGCCATTGGTCACAAAAGTTCCATGTGTTGGGTCTATCTTTTCTTTAATTTGTTTGAGTATTTTGTTTACAGAAATGACGCCAACAGGGACTCTTGGCAAACTTTTGTAGCTCCAACAGGCTATTAGAGTTAAAAGTTTTCTGCAATGTGCCAATCGTTAGATCATATTCACATCCAATGGTCAGCACATCTCCAAAAGATTGTAGAAGTTGTTAGTGGTTCCCATTGTGCCATTGGTTGGCAGTCTATGCAGGTTATCAGTATGTGGTGGGGCCATTATGCCCGTGTGGCTGTAAGGAGATAAAATAGAGCAGTGTTGACATCTCCATATCCACATGGCACATCCTTGCATCCTAAAAGACAGTCAGTCTGAAAATAGAATTACCTTGCACCATTGGTCAAGGGCTCCTTCTTTGTAGTTGTGCTGGCCCTAATATTGTCATACATTGATGTTCAGGACATGTGTTGATTGATCATGTTTTGGCTCATCCAACGAATCATGCTGCTTCTCAAGGTTGTTCCAAATTGTTAGTTTCGCTGTTGTGCCATTCTTCATAGTTGGCTGCATTTAATGGAAATCAATGATTGGATTTACAGATATCAGCAGCCATGTTTTAAAATTCACGAAGTTCCTCAACCATTGTGCTACAACATTCAAGATGCATTCAAGGCATGCTTTTTCTCCACTTCGAATCAAAATGGCTGCCATTTATGTGTTGAGTGAAGGAGCTAATTCATGCAAACAGTTACATGCAGGTTCAATGGCATGATCAAGGCATTCATTGCCCACTCTATGTTCTGATTTTTAGTCTTGCTGCTCTATTTTATATAAATAAGAGTGACATGCTCATTTGTAGGGTAGACTGTACTAGGTATGCTAATGCCAGAGAGCTTTGCAGGGTAATATTTTCTCTTGTATTTTTTAATTTCAGCAGCCTTCAGGTTTCTAGTCTTGCTCTAGTGATCTTTGAGTTTGTAGTTGTGCAATACCATCTGATTAATACTAAAAAGTTGTGATTTTTTTTGTCTTTCTGTTTAGTCATAATTAGCTTTCAATTTACTTCGTGGACACTTAAGTGACAATCTTGTTTGATTATTGTTGTGCAAATTTTGAAGTTATAAGGTAGTAACCTCATCCAGTGAATGATCTCAGATTATTCACTTAGGTTAGTTCTATTTCTGTGTTTTCGTTTGGTTCATTTTCCTCCCTTTCCCTGTAAGTGAATTTAGGAATTAATTGAATATCAGAAAAAGAGCTGGCCTTTTAATCCTGGAGATTTTTCTGTGAGCCACGCCCCATTCACAGAATTTTCATGCTTGATATCTATATGAGCACATGTTTATAGTAAAGGTATAAACATAGATATCAATGGTTCCTATTTCTTCTGATTACAATGGTCATGTGGAAGAATTTTATATTTCTGCTCCCTTCTTGAAGCCAATTAACTCTTGATTTTTGCTTCCAGCATGTCTCCTGAATTCTTAGAATGTGCTTAAATTTTGTCTTAAGGCTCTTTTCTATATCTCCATCAACTTGATGCCACTTTCCCTACAAAATATTATCATGTATGTTCTGTGGTTCGTTAGCCACTATTCTTTTCTTTGGGAGATGTTGCCAAACTTTGCTTTCTTCCATTTCCTTGCTGCTTCTTTTATGGTCTTCAAATTTTTGGAAAGGATAGAGCGTTTTGAGCCTTTTATATTAGTATTCAACATTTTTTTGTGTTTTTCTTCATAACTTGGATCTCAGATCCACATAACTTCAAACTTAAATTGAATACCTTGATGTTTTGGATCATCATTGATCAAAAAATTTATAAGCCAGTGATCAAATTCAGGAAAAGGAAGGACTTCAAAGGGACACTTCATGCCTTTAACAAGCTACTCAGAGTTCAGAAAAGATCAAGTCCAGCATTTCCCAAATAAGACCTACTTGCCTGCCTTCCATTGTTCCAATTGAAGCCCACCAATCGGGTTCAATATTTGTCAGAACTATTTTTTGATAAATTTTTTCAAATTCTGACATGGATAGGGATATATCATATTTGTACAGAGCTGACCTTATTCCAGAGGCTTTTAGTATTGCATTGAGATCCTTTCCCAAAATCCAATTGGTGTCCTTATGTGCAGCCCTCAAGGTTTCTAGATTCCCCACACATGCACTCTTTGGGTGGGTTCCTGTTCGTGTACACACATTGGAAATGGTAAATACAAAACTTTCTTTCAGACCTTACATGCATATATTGATAAAGCAACTGCACTTAGAGGTAAGCATACATGAGATACTCTTGGGGTTTCAAAGCATAGCTGTTCCTCCAGCATAGCTCAATGAAGCTACCACCGCCTGATATCAGATCCCTTTTGCACAAGTTAGACAATGCTCTTCATTGATCTTCGTTTCTTGGAGCAGAACTATTTATAGGTATTATTCCTTTATCGGCTGCCTGATTAGGTGGCATTTGTTTGGCACTGAGATTCTTTTGACTACTTGCTTTCCTCCTGTATTATCCAACTCAGCCAGAAATTCATCATGTCTTCATCTTTGTTTAATGGCATAGTGCCAATTGAGATCTTAAATCATCCTTTTCCTGAGTCCTCATTATCTTCAGTGCAGGAAAATTCTAGGGCCGCTAATTCAGTCCCATGACTCTTAAGATTCGAGGTACTCTCCTATCTTCAATTTAGCATGTGAATTCTCTTTTGCAAATCTTCCTTGGGTTGGAACAGCAGAAGGATTAACTTGGTTTTTTCTTATCCCAACACAATCCAAAATTTCTTATTCCGATTTCTCCATCAACACTAGAGACAATTGATAGTGTTGAATGTTTTTTCTGATGCCAAATGCTGCTTCAAAGTCCTTAAACAATTTCTGCACTCCATCTGCTCCTTCTACACCACAATTTAGTCATAGAATATAGACTCTTCTTTTCAATTGATCTATTTTATTTATCCTAGAGAAGTTTTGTTTTTTTAAGTTATCTTTGATAATTATGAATAGCAATTTGTTGTATCTGATTAAAGAAGTGATTATTCTCCTTAAAATTAAAATAGCAGTATATAGGAGATATAATTGGTGTGGGTTTCTCCAATGAGAATTGTTTGCTTACTCTCCTTTTGGGTTATTTTCAGATGGTATCAAATAAAAGTCAGCATGAGATGGGAGGGTTCAGATGAAGTTGCTCCTGGCTTCCCTGCTCGTGTGGTGCAGTATGAAGGTATTTTTTTTATTGAGCTTTGGAGTTAACATATTAATACTTATATTTTAATCTTCCTTCTAGTAGTATAGTGGTTTGCATGAGAGCCACTTCCAAGACTGTTACATTCAGATGAATTTTATGGCATTATAACAATTCTAACTTTAGGTAGTCATACCTAGACTCCAAAATGGTGATATCTACATAGTTGTTTAGTGGAATAATAAAATGACTAATGACCACTGACTAGAATGCTATTTTAAGGAGGCATATTCTTTACGTAGCAATAAATGATTAATGAATTTATTCTTTATAGCATTTGCTCAGAGAACATATATATGATATATCAGTCACAATGAGTGGAGGAAACATAGCAATGGTTTTGAGATATCCCTACTAAATCTAACCCCAAAAACTCATTTTTCAGAGTGTTGACATTTCGTCAAACAATTGTTGTGCAAATTCATGAATTCTGATTTTCTTAGTTTTGTTTGATTGCTTTTGATGTTTGGTTGAGTGTTTTCAATGCCAATAACATAAAGGAAATGCATAGAACTGATATATAAATGATTACACAACATAAATTGATAAACCCACTTCCATTTATTCCATTAAATTAAAGATATGAGGTCTGATTAAAATGACAGTTATGTCTGATATGAAAATTATCACTGTAACAGCTCTATTAAACCCAATACAAATGAAAGATTTGAATATCCAATATGCCAATAACATACCTGTTCTATGCCAGCATGAAAATACAATGTATGAAGGCTGATATGAGCATGATAACAATGGTAGAAGACTGAAATAGAATGTGAAATATGCAGCTACAGGTTTGATCGTTGTTATGGAAGTGCTGATATGAAATTGGTTGCCAAAATCAACTTCAAATGCCCACAAAATCCCTTCCAAATGATGGTGCACCAACTAGAAATGGTACGGCTGGTATGGAAGATGTCAAATCCTCAATGTAAACTTATCAAACGGCTGAAATAAATTTGCAATGATGATTGTGCCACAAACCCTAGGTGCACTTGGCCAAAAATTGTACAGTCAACAAGTAGAATGCAAACATGTGATAGTATTGGCCTGGTTGAGATTCGATCTATCAATGGCTGCACCTAATCTGAAGAAATATGCTGATATAACACTGCTGCAAACTCAGGCTTGAAAATTAAACACCTGAAACTCCTCCAATGAAGCCCAAACGAAGACCCAAAGTAGGTCCTCCTCAAAGGTGAATTGGGTTCTCGTCCAATTCACGATAGCCCTTGGGAGTTTTCGTTCCCAAAAGACTGAAACCAAGCTGAAACTCTTCTGTAGAGCTCAAACTTGCAAGTGCTGATATAGAAAATGACAAATGAATGCCAAAATAGAAACCCAAAATTCATTTTATAACCTCCCATGAGCTTTTTTATAAAAGATAATAAAATATTCCTCCTCAAGGGTCTTTTCCTCATTAAAAGAAAGGGCCACTTTTTAAAAACAACTTTGTTTCACTAGGATGGGGGCACTTTTCATTATTCACTTTATAATTCTTTGTTACTATTCACTTTTACTATTCCAATAAAACAAACTTTAATATTTTCAATTTATCCCTAGATTCAACAATTGAACTCCAAATTGAAAGGCTCGTAAAGCTCCTGGCTAAGCTTCACATCCCTCGGTTGGGTCCCCTAACCATACTGCTGACCTACGGGAACCCTAATAGTAGGCCAACCTCGGCTAGTCTGAGCTGCCTAAGGAAGGGACATTACAGGTTCCATCTCTCATGCATATTCCAGTTAGATCATTTCTTTATGTGTATATGTATGTGCATCTTTATGTGTATGTTTTATAATACATAGGCAGAGAATGAATTTCTTACCCCATGCTTTACAAAGGATCCTACTTTTTGAGTTTCATAATGTAGAAACTGCGTTATACAAGCAAGGTTGGCTGGACCATGTTAAAAGAAACAAGTAGTTGAAAGGGAAAAATATATGAGACAAGAAAAGAGCCACGGGTTCATGTTCCTCCAACATCAGCAACTAGAGACTGTCTTAAAATGGACAAGGCATGAAAATAAAAATGGCCAGTGCTTTGGAATATATTGTCAACATTGGAGGACAAAAGTGGATAGCAGAGTAGCTAGGTGCATACATGAAGGTGGCTTGTTCACCTTATGGGCAGAATATAATGAGGGAAATCAGCACCATTTCTGTCTAAAGTATTCCTTAACTCCAATGTTGAGGAGATACATGAAAACCTTGCTAATCATTGTCGCAGTTTTTAGCATATTGAGTACACGGTGGCATAAGTAGTCCCTTATTCAATATTTCATGCCTTTGGAATCATAAATCAAAGTTTCAATGTAGAAAGAGAGGGGTCAAATAACACTAAGGGTGAAGATTGAAAGTGGCTCAAATAAGGATTAAAAATGATGCAAACATAACAATTGATTGAAGTTCAATTAAAGATCGAAGTGGTAGGTGTAATGTCTGCCCCTGTTATTTTTTTTTTTTTTTCTGTTTTGCTGATGTTGTTTGGTTTTCAAATGCCATTCATTGTTTCAAGCATGCAAGATATATAGGTAACATAAAGTACAGAAAATATATATACACTTGCTTGCAAATTGATGAACTTTCAGAATATAATTCTTTGATGACATAACAGAAAACTGAATTTTACAAATGCATATCAGAATCAGTAATTTTCATATCAGACCTGGATATAAAGCTCAAACAGCAATATAGACGCTCCAAACTTGCAATGTTCTTCACCAATGAGATGGACCAGCGAACCCCTTGCAATCTCAATGCAAATGACCAAGTTTCAGACCCCAAAGATGGCATGACACGGCCTATACAACAGCAGGCCAGAATCTGGAAATCACCACAAATAGGGCGGCTACCTGAGAAGGGCGATCTGCTCTATAAATTGAGTCTTTCGTCAATAAATAATGTGAACATATGCCATGGGACGCCTTGATGAGGAGCATCCAAAGATCCAATGCCCATAACGCAATCTCAAGCCAATATGAAGTTATGGATCAATTACCAACTTCTGCACTGGGTATGAAAATGTCCAGAAAACTCAAGAAAAGCTTCAAAACCACTGAAAAACATCCTAAATATCAAATCCCTACCAAACCAAAATGAAGACAAGCTTCCACATGCCAAACCCAAAAGCATCACCTCAAAAATATTCAAAAATCTTCATCTTTCCTTGCAAAACACACTGAAAATCAGAATATGCACAAAGTGACTCTTGAGTGGAATCACACCCAACTGACTAGGGTGGATCTCTCACCACCGAAACCAGCTCCCAAATGAAGAGAGTTTTCGTCCTCAACACCAAACTGTAGACCTTTGGAGAAAATCCAACAACATCCTGTTATGCAACCAACTTAGACATGAACAAATGAGACCCCAAAATGAGATTATATAATGTCAATGAGAAATTAGGGCAACTCAAGTTTGAAAATGCTTTCCCTCCAAAAGTTACACCCTTCTCCATTTGCTTTTTGATTAAAAATATATTTTAACTCTACCTTATGTCTCCCTTGGGTGTCCCACTATCCAACCATCCTTTTGTTGCTTTAAAAACGACTTAATTGATTAAACTAGGCGCCAAGGTACATTTTGATGACCCTCCGAAAAAGTAACTTTATAAAAAACATCTTAAGTGAGGAATACAATTATTAAATAAATCAGACCTTAGCAAAACCCAATGCCCAAACTGGAAAGACATTGCTGAATGTAGCCTGACTAGGACCAGTTACCAAAAATAGACTTATTATTTTTAGTAGTTACTAAAAATAGTAAACAAACTGAAAACCCAAATTGGCATGAAAATTAATTAGCAACGCGACTTACTATAAACAGTAAGTGCTGGAATTGGCCCCTATTAAAAATAGAAAGTCCTATCTGAAACACCGAAAACCTCCATAGAAAGGACTGGCATTGAGTTCCCTTACCAAACTCCACTTAGGCTACAGGAACTTTGGAATAGGCTAATGGACATCTCCACTGCTTAGAGGCTAGGAGGGGACATTAATATAGGGCTTACCAAGTCAAAATTGAAGGCAGTTCTTGGAGGAGGTAAATGGTCAAAGAAACTTTTAAATTTTTTTGGAAAGGGAATGACTCACAATCTTGTGGCAGAAACCAAAACAAGAGGGTCCAATGCATTATAATAATGCCTCAGGGGTCTCATTTAGGACAGGACATACAAGAATATGAAGCTGCTCATGACACAAACATTAGCAGAGGCCATAGTGAAAGCTGCTATAATGATACTGAGGCTGTAGACAACTGGTTTCTACATATGAAGTCTGTAATTCAAATCTTTTTTGGCTGAAACTCATTCTTCTTATAATGAGTTCCTAGTTATAACTTACCCAAAAGTTGTAGTAATATTGATCCTCCATTTGATTGTTGACCACAATGCAATTCAGCCATTTTTTCTGCCATAACCACCATCTAAACAGGCTGAATTTGGTAAGAAAAAATCTGCAGTATTGTTATTTATGTACTTGAATATTTTGAGATTGATTTATGTTTAGCTTTATTTGTTTATTTTCAACATTATTTATAGTTTATTGCCCGCAGACTGTTGTGTACCAGAGAGTGGTCTCATTTAGGCTATGTTCCATGACATTTCTGGGATGAGAACAGTAGGAAATAGGGCGATGTGTTTTGGGATGGCAGAAAATGCCTTTACAAGTTTCAAGGATGGCAATGGCATTGCTGGAAGCCTTTTTTGGGGATGGCAGGGGATGGTAATATATTAAAATTTAAGTAGGAATTTGTTTAAACTTAAATAATACAATATTTAAAGCTAAAATTTAAAACAAGTATAGCTCTACATGACCCAAGATTCAAGTTTAAACATTCAAATAATGTATCAATTTTGAGATTCAATGGTTGCAATAAAACTTTATTGTTTTCATTAAACTGTATAATGGTGAAAGGCTTAGAATCTACAAACGTCCAATAATAGGCATAGGAAAGATAAAAAAATATACAGCAATTGGTCCTCCTACGGCTGTGCCTTAAGGAATTTCAATAGCTAAATCAACCTCTGACTTTGAGTCACTCCTAATATCAAATTACAACTCAACCAATAGGACCCCAACCAATTCCTTCATCTTCTTTTCTCTCTTCATAACTGCTGCAGTGTGCCTTTAAACAGTTTGCATATAAGTGTGGGTTGCAAATTGCAGTGGTCTTTATTTAAAGGTCTAGGGTTCAATAAGGGGCATGGGGGCTGTTGTGGGCTCCCCATGCCCCCTTTTCTTTTTCTTTTGTTTTCAGTAGTTATTTTTAATAAAAAAATGTTTCTGTAGTGAAGGTTGTGGGGAGGTCTGTTAGTCCCTGTGATGGTTGAGGGATGTCTCAGACATTTCTGGGATGTTTCTAATTATTTCTAGCTGTTTCAGGGATTTTTTCTGCTGTTTTGAAATTTTCAGGGACTAACAGGGTATATCTCTTGGCTGTTCCTGGTTGTCCCTGATCAGTGTAAATGGCAAGGGGATGGGGGCATGCAGGAAAGGGTCTGGAATGTGTCCTCGTGTAATCCTGTATCTAAGTGACCCTATTCTCAAAATTGTTTCTCCAGGGGAAATGAAGATTCCTCTAGGGTGTCACAAGAGGTAATGCATCACGCTAATCATACAAGGGAGTAATTGTAGCTGGTAGTTTCCCTAAGTTTCAGTGACATTAGTTTGCTCCCTACAAGTTAGCAACTTCAGGATGCAAATAAAGCTTAAGTTGCATAGGACTTGCTAGTTAACATACTCAAATGACATCCATAAAAGATTAGGGCTTTATGTTATCTGAATTCAAAAAGAGCAGCATTCAAGTTAATGCAGGGGCAGAATCAAGCAGATGTAGAAGGTTCAAAGGTGATCTGGACATCCTGGGATGCACGGGCAGATGAGAATTAATCATACTTGATAGGTTTGGCTACAAATTGCTCAGATTTGTAATCCCAAAAGAACAGAGTTGTAGGTCAGTGTGGGGCAGAATTAGGCAGAGATGTAGAAGGTTCAAAGGTGATCTGGAATCCTGTGTTTCACAGGCTAACTCAAATCAATCACACTTGACAGCCAAACCCTTCCTGCATAGAGGAATACTATGTAGGCAGGTTGTTACTCATCCAACCTCCCTCACGTAAGAGAAATTAACAAACTCAAACAGATCCAGGGAAGCTCAAATGCTTGTAATTATGTCTTTTGGGATCTCTGTTAAGTCCGGTGCTACTAAATTGTATAAATACACTGCATAGGGATCATTTAATACATACTAGTTGTTTTGGAGTTGCAGCAGTGTAGAATATTAGAGTAGGTTGTAGAAGCAAGTTGCATGGTATGGAAAGCATAGGAGAGCATTTTAGAACTTGGAGGCCTCATTGAGGACTATTGGCTTTTATTCTTGCATGTAGATACAGGCATAAGAAGCCACGCTTCCACTCTTTTGGAGTTTTTCCACATTGGGGTTTTCCTAGGTAATACCTTGTGTTGATTCTGTTTTCTTATATGTATCAATTTCTACTTACTTTGATTCATGTTATGCAACTATTACAATTTCAGCTCCTAAACATCACAACTCTAAGGCAATTTACCATATTCTATGCAATGTACGTATAAGAAAGTAAGCATAATTCACCAAGTCTGATCCATATAATTTTAAGATTCATGTTAGGGAGTTCTTGGATTAATGATATATTCCATTCCATGTACTTTCTTTCACAAGTATTATATGCATGCCTAGGACTTACATAGTGGTTTTCATCAGTGTTAAATATATTCAAAAGTGGAGGGGCAAGCATTGTGTGTATTGACAAGGAACGAATTGGTATCCTAGTAATAGGTTTTATTAGTTCTACATGGTGGTAAGAAGAGAGGAACTAATGGCTTGAGCAAATGCTATTGAGTTGTGATGTAGAAGTGAAGCTGCCCACAAGTCGTTACGGAAATATGAAATATCTAATGACAAACTTTAATGACACCAGCCTTTGGATATGGGATTCGTTTTGAAGATTTGTAGTCATCATAGTTCTTTTGTTAATAGTGTTATGAAACAAGCATGCAAACCAGTGGGTTAAATAAAAGTGCTTGGAGGTGAGACATTCTCGAGATTGCAGCACTTGGGTTTGACCACCGACCACCTCTATTGATTGGAATGCTCTGCCTATTGACTCTTCCAATCATGCCTGGACTTCTATTGTCATCCCTGGACTCCCCATATTTAGACTTTTCTTGGTAGAAGATGATTGACATACTCTATTCGTGGAACACAGGGACACCTCGATAGAAAAACCTTAAACGGCTCAAGACTAAGGAAAGCATGGAATGCTACTAGATGTGCATGCTTGCTGAGTTGTGTGTTGCTTTATTGTGAAGTAGGAATTGAAACTTGAGTTACTTTATTTACAAATCCACCACTTTACCATAACATGACAACTGCTTGGGGCTTTTTACTCAATCAAAAAATTCAAAATTCTTACAGGGGCTAGTGAGATCAGTGCAATTGAAGAGGAAATACTTAATTTGGGAAAAAAATAATAGATTGGGGAAGTCCTCCAAGATAGATTGGCCAATTATTGCTGACAATCCTTTTTCCCTTTAGTTTCTTATTTTTTCTTTTTTCTTTTCTTAATTGTAGCTTATTTGTTTCCACAAGGACATAAATTTATGTAACTGTTTATGGGTCTATTGTGTAGCACCTGATTCAGTCTTGGAGGATACTGCAGCAGTGTGGAAAATAAATGACGCTGATCACAGCTTTTGCACTCGTCCTTTTCGGATTAAATATGCGCGGCAAGATGTTCTGTTGTCAGTTATGGTATCTTTCAATTTATCTGTAAGGATGACGGAGGTACTGACTTGAACAAAGTAGAATAAACTTTTGATTTATGTTTATCAAGCTGTTTGTCTTTGTAATCAGAAACCTATAGCCTTGTTGCTTTTGATGCCTGCTTAACTTGCATGCCTTGTCTTCAGAGTATCCATCCTTGGGGTTTCTGTTTGATGCTTAATTAATTTTATGTAACTTTTTTATCATTATAGTTTCACTACTGGAATTATATTCTGTTTTCCATTCCAGAGAGGGATGTTACTCTTTCTATTCTGCTTCAATGTGCCTTAGGAGCTGTCAGAAATCTGTGCTTATCTTCTAGCAAATGTTGAGTGTCTTCTATTAGCTTGTATAAAAATTGGTATCTTGGCACCAATGAGAGCTCTGCAATTATTTTTCCATAGAGACCTTAGGCCTCTGGCATCTTGCTAAAGTTTGAGTTTTTTGTATGCTGTTTCAGAGATTTTTGTCCTCTGCTGTCTTGCTAAAGTTTGAGTTTTTGTATGCTGTTTCAGAGATTTTTGTCCTCTGCTGTCTTGCTAAAGTTTGAGCTTTTGTATGCTCCTACACACAGTGACATGTAAGTGGTTGAACTCAATTTAAATGTCAATTTCTCTTGTACATTTGATACTTTTTTTCTTTTTGTATATAAATTGGATTTGTATAGGTTAAAGTTCACATAGATATTCTAAATAACGACTTTGAAGATTCTATTGTTGTTAGTGGTCATTTCTGATCATAAGAGTGGCTTATTATAAGGCAAAAAGAAATGCTGCTATTCTCAAATATGCATGTTATCCTCTTCAGGAATGAAGTGCAAAATGCTCTGGACAACTTTCCTGCTTCAGTTCATGAGATTCGTGTCCCTCCCAAGGCTCTTCTAGGGTCACATTCTTATTGCCCCCTTCATTTTGACACACTTCATATGGTATTGGTTGATATGAGTGTACATGTTGTCCTGTTGAAAGCTGCCTCCTCTGTTTCTTCACAGAAATCGCTCAGGTTTGTGAACAGATACTACACATACTCCAAAGGATATTTCATCCACATTTTTTGATTGCATAAAGAACAGTTAATGTTTAATTTATACCTTTTAATTAGTGTGCTGAATATTCTTTTCCCTATGTAACACTTAGAACTGTGATATTACAGTGAAGGTCAGGCCAACTCATACAGTGAATTTCAAGAAGTGACTGCTCAGGTGACTCCTTAAGCTGACATCTTTCCATATTCTGCTCATGCTGAAATGGACTTTTGTATGTTATCCTTTATTTTGCAGTGAAAATTGAGATTACTTTTACTGTTTTCCAGAGGTTTGTCTTGTATAACGATCTTTATTCCTTATCAATATACTTGACTGCTCTGAAGTCAATTCAATTGTTTATTCTGCTGCTAAATGAGTTGATTATCTTGTATGAATTCACTTGGACCAAAATAAGCTGCTGCTAAATGAGCTAAATGTGTTTTTATTTAATATTGTCAGTTGCAGGGTGACACATTTTAGTCCAAGCGAATACATTCAAGATAATTAAATTGTTTATTTTTCAGCTTTCTTCACACTATTCAACTATTTTCTTAGTACTGTATAAACTTCCAAAAAGGATCATTAATAGCTACCAAATACACCCGAAAGGAGGTCAGGAAAGGATTTAAGAAAGCATTCCCACTTTAACAATCTCCATTTTAAAATATCCATCAAGTGAAAATAAGCATAAAGAACCTTGAAAGCTCAAATTATAGGTGCAAGTTTGATACATTTTTATACGAAAAAATGTGTTTTTTCTATAGTATAACATCCAAAAGAGAGCCTTCATTTGAACCTCATTTTTTTAATACTTTTTTACATGTATATCCCATAGCAACTACAATCTCCTGTACAATGAATACTTTTCACAATATAATTCCCATAGAAGCATAAATCTGCAAAAAATCCCGATTAATCGTGATTTAAAAAAAATCTGCAGGCTGGACAATTTTTTCCCCGATTTTTTGAAAAAATCTTTGACCTTTTGATCAACAATTTTTTCCCATTTAAAACTGCAAAATTGCCAAAAATCGTGTTTAAAACCTACAAAAAAACGCGAATAAAATCGTGCTGATTTTCACGCGAAAAAAACTATGAGACCATAGCTTGTTGCTTACCATTATGCTTTGATAGATTTTTTCCAAGCATCCATAGCTTGTTCGAAAAGCACCTGTTTTAGGCTTTTAGCCATAGCAGCAAGGCAATGAACTGTTTGATAAAATGCTTTGGTAGATGCATGAAAAATGAGATAGACAAGGCAGTGAACTGTTAAAGAAATGTGCTCATGGTGATGGAATGCCATGACAATCCATAGCCATAGGCATTCGTCATGGCATTCCATCACCATGAGACCATTTCTTTGAGGCATTTTTTCAAACAGTTCATTGCCTTGTCTATGCTGTTGCTTACTATTATGCTTTGATAGATTTTTTCCAAGCATCCATAGCTTGTTCGAAAGTACTTGTTTTAGGCTTTTAGCCATAGCAGCAAGGCAGTGAAATGTTTGATAAAATGCTTTATGAGACCGCATTTCTTTGAGGCCTTTTTTTAAACAGTTCACTGCCTTGTCTATGGTTTGTCATGGCATTCCATCACCACGAGACCACATTTCTTTGAGGCATTTTTTCAAACAGTTCACTGCCCTGTCTATGCTATTGCTTACTATTATGCTTTGACAGATTTTTTCCAAGCATCCATAGCTTGTTCGAAAGCAACTGTTTTAGGCTTTTAGCCATAGCAGAAAGGCAGTGAACTGTTTGATAAAATGCTTTGGTAGACATGTATGAAAAATGTCGTAGCATAGACAAGGCAACAAACTGTTTGAAAAAATGCCTCAAAGAAATGTGGTCTCGTGGTGATGGCATTAAGAAGTGTGGCCTCATGGTGATGGAATCACCATGATTCCACAGTTCTTTGAGGCATCTTTCCAAATAGTTCACTGCCTTGTCTATGCTATTGCTTACTATTTTGCTTTGATAGATTTTTTCCAAGCATCCATAGCTTGTTCGAAAGCACCTGTTTTAGGCTTTTAGCCATAGCAGCAAGGTAGTGAACTGTTTGATAAAATCCTTTCGTAGACATGTATGAAAAAGCATAGACAAGGCAAAGTGAAAATTTGAAAAATGCTTCAAAGAATGTGGTCTCAATGGTGATGTATATTATATGGCATTCCATCACCATGAGACCACATTTCTTTTGAGGAATTTTTTCAAATAGTTCACTGCCTTGGTTCATGCTATTGCTTACTATTATGCTTTGATAGATTTTTTCCAAAGATTCATACTTGTCTGGGCATTTGTTTTAGCTTTTGTGCCACAGCAGCAAGGCAATGAACTGTTTGATAAAATGCTTTGGTAGACATAAGAAATGTCAGGGAGAGATTAAGGCAAGGAACTGCTTGAGGGGATGCTTTAAAGGGGAAGCTTTCTGAGTGATGGAATGCCAGTGATAACCATCGCCATAGGCATTTGGTTTACATTCCCATCAAACATGAGACCACATTTCTTTGAGGCATTTTTTCAAACAGTTCACTACCTTGTCCATGGCTTGTCATGGCATTCCATCACCATGAGACCACATTTCTTTGAGGCATTTTTTCAAATAGTTCACTACCTTGTCTATGCTATTGCTTACTATTATGCTTTGATAGATTTTTTCCAAGCATCCATAGCTTGTTCGAAAGCACCTGTTTTAGGCTTTTAGCCATAGCAGCAAGGCAGCGAACTGTTTGATAAAATACTTTGATAGGCATGTATGAAAAATGTTGTAGCATAGACAAGGCAGTGAACGGTTTGAAAAAATGCCTAAAAGAAATGTGGTCTCATAGAATGCCATGACAAGCTAATGCAACTGGCAGCTGCTTCTAGTTATTAGTAATGCAATGTGAAGCAATTGCATAACTGCTTAGGTTGACTTTGTAAAAAACAATATTATAATTGAAATTTTGTCATCTATCAGCATCTAGTTATTAGTTATGCAATGTGAAGTAATGCTTTGAGTTTGAAAGATGTGCAATGCAATGAATGTAATCAGCGATATGAATATAAACTACAAAAATCTATTTTCTACAATTCATTAGTTAAACTCTTAATTTTATTTGCTCTCTATATCTCTATGCTATGAAAATGCCTTTCAATTTCAAAAAAAATAGTTTTTATCTCTTGTTCTACATTTATTTTACGTTTTTTTAAATCTGATTTTTTCCCAATTTTTCCAAATTTTTTTATACTTTTGGTTTGCCGATTTTTTCCCCAAAAGATTTTTGCTGCTACGAATTCCATTCCAAATCACAACATTTACATCTGTCAATAATCCATCTCAAATATGGTCACCACAATCCATGTAATAAAATTGGGCAAACCAACAAGCAAATTTATTATTGAAGGTAGAATGCAATATATACAAAGATAAGTCAGTTAAAAAGATTAACTGACCAAGCTAGGAATACCTGACCAACTACCAAATTAAGTTTACCAAACTACCTATATACCTATATTAATAATAATAGGTTATTACTATTATTAACTTTTATACAATGATGTGATAGTTTATTAAATATGTATTATAATATTATTCCAACAACCCCTCATATTACATCATTTTTTCAAGAGTACAAATAAAAAATGTTTTTGAAAAGTTTCTAACTTCATTGGTGCAAGAGATTTGGTAAAGATGTCACCACATTTTCTTGAGTTGAATAATATTGGAGCTGAATCTTTTGCTATGGGACATTCTCATGGAGTAGTCAAACTAAACGTCAATGTGTTTAGTGCGTTCATGAAAAAATGGATTGCAAACAAGCTTTACATTGCCTAATTGTCACAAAATAGAACAGTATGTTGTTTCTCAAACACATCCATTCTTACCATATTGTTTCACAAATAGCTCCACTTATTGCGCAATATTTTTCTTCTATGGAAGAGCAAGTAACAATGGTTTTCTTTTTACTCTCCCATGATATAGGACCAAGTCCAAAAAGAAAACAAAGCCCAAAATAGACTTCCTATCATCCAAAGATCTTGCATGGTCTGCATTTGTGTATCTTGTCAAAGAAAAAGGTGCATTATGTTTATATTTTGAGTCATTGTGGACTGTACCATGGATGTATCTCAAAACTTGCTGTGTTGCTTTCCAGCATGAAGCCTTAGGTTCTTGCACAAATCTTGAAAGATAGTTGACGGCATAGGTGATATTTGGCTTGGTGTAGGTCAGGTAAATGAGACTACTAATCATCTAGCATTTGCTTGAGGTGATGGATCATGTCTCAAAAGTTGCTGTCTATCTCCATATGTTTTGACATGGGATTTCAATTTTCCCTCCTAAATTTTTTGAGCAATTTCTTAGCATATTTCATTTGAGATCTTTTGCCACATTTCTAGTCTAAGACAATAATGTCAAAGCCCAAGATTTGTCATGTTGAATGATTGTTGAGATCATTCTTTGTTGTATCCATTATCTGCTAAGAACTCAGTGATGACAAAATTGTCAACATATATTATCAAAATCACAGTCTGCCCCCTTTGCTCTTTGAGGTAGAGATTGGAATCATATGGATTCCTAGTGAATCCATGATGCAATGATGCTCATGGCTCTTGATGTACCTAGCTTTGGGATTGTGTTTTAGATCATAGAGGGATTTTACAAGTTTGCACACTTATTGTTGTTACCTAGGTGCAATACACCCCTTACATTGATTCATATAGAACTCTTTGATATGTCCATTAAGGAAGACACTTTTAACTAACTTGCCAATTGAATTGTTTTTCCATTGCCAAACCCATTCTAATAGTGTCAATGCTACCATTTGCTTTGTATTTGATTTTGAAAATCCATTAATACAATAACTTTCCCTCCCATGTGGAAGATCAATAAGTTCTCGAGTGTTGTTCCTTATTAATGCCTGGCATTTTGCATCAATGGCATCTATCCAAGGTTGTGACTCAAGAGCCAGCTTTATTGTTCTGATTTTGAATTTTGAATAATTGTAATAATCCTGTTAATAATTTTAGCTGATAATTTTCAGATTTAAGTATTTTTATCGGGATTTTGCAAACCCAATTTTTTTCTTTCACATTTATGTAACACAACCCGATCTTAACAAATGGAGCCAACAAAGAAAGATAAATTCTAAAACTTTTCTTATTCTGTAATGAAGTCCAAAATACATCAAAATATGTTATAGCAACATCAGGAACACCAACTGCAATAGAAAAAAGAAACACTGAAATTACACTAATCAAACCCATAACAAGCTGCAAATTATACAAACTTGTAGTAGTTGAACCTACAACTCTAAAGCTCATTCACAACCTTTGAGTGAGATTGTCCTACACGGCCAAAGGGGTTTCGTCCTCTGACTCTTGAAACCAAATGGTTTTTGTCTTTTGATCTCCAACAAACCCCAAGGGTTCTCCTCCTCAAATTCGATTCCTTGAACACAAGTGCTTAGTAATTTTTGGCAAGAGTTTTTTGTGTAGAGCGTATAATCCTAGAATGAATGCATTCACTCTTTATATCATTGAAATCTACAATTGGTAGTGAATCCCGCCCAAAATAATGGCTTAGATTATGCGAGGACCATTTGGAGCCGAGATGCAACCATCTCATTAATGAAAGCATGACCATCTTCATCCTCCAATGTCTCAAGTACATGTGAATCTGCACTGTTAAAATTAAACAATGTTTTTTGGGTGGAAGGATTAGATTGGGTAGTTGTAGGGCCACATTGAATGATTAATGGCGATTTGGGTTGTCCAAGGAGGTAGGTGGGAGTGAATTGTGTAACAGGCGAGAGTTCAAGGGTCAGGGGTATGGCATATTTGATACCCAAATAAGAACATATCTGAACTTGCGATCCGAATGGGATAGTAGTCTAAAGTGTTAGGGATCAGAGTTTGGGGATACCATGGAAAATGTACTTGGGTAAAAAGGGAAAGCTGAAATTACGACTTTGATAGGTAACTTAGTGTAATGATTAGGGAGTCGAGGTTTGGGCAAAAGGCATGCCAGTAAGGAAAAGTGTGATACTTTGATAAAGGTAGGGGAAAGAGTTGGGTTTGGGAAAAAGTGATGATGGCAAGGAGAACTCTAAAATCTCAATGGAAGAGGAAATGAAGGTGGGGAATGGATGAAAGGTATGTTTGGATGGGGAAGTTTGATATTCTAACAAGAATGAAGGAAAAGGCATAGTTTGGAGAAGAGGCATAATAGTAAGGGAAACCCCCAAACATCGACAAATCGCACCTACTTAGGAATTTGAACATACCTCTACACTTAGAAACTTTTGGGACCTTGGCAACTTTAGAACCTAATAGGCATATGGGAGATGATGTCATGTCACTTTTCAATTAATTTATATTTGTGGAACAAAAGCCCATTTCCTATCTTCAACGAATTAAATCTGAAGGAGCTCAACCTCATAGGTTCCAAATATTTTTAGTGTGGAGGTATTGTTGTTACAAATTTTAAGTGTAATGTCCCCATTTTGAGCAAAATTGATTTGTGAGCATTTAGCTTAGTTTCTGAGTTTTCCTATAAGCTTTTTGGTGAGTTGGGGAGAACTCCAACCTTCTTGGAGTGCTCAGGGTTGGTTAGCAGTGACTTTGGTTCTTGGAAATGAGCTCAGTTGGTAGTATGGATCATTAATCCACTTTCATAAGTGATTCTCAACACTTGGGGTGTTCTCCAAACTTCTTGGAGAAGTCGTTTTTTTTAGTAAGTCACTCGGTTGGCTCCAATCATCATACTATCTTGGTGTGATTAGAGTTTGATTTCAATGCAGTTTCAATGCTTTCCACAACTTGGGTAAGCTTATGAGTTATTATTTATTAATTCACTTAAGTTGTCTAATGTTGGGAAATATTAAAAGGACAACTTAGTGTAATAGCTCATTGGAAAGGTGTTAAATTGTACTTTAAGGAGGATGCCTAGGCTTGGGGGTCTTTTCTCATGAAAAGTAATATAAAATTTCCTAAAAGGTCTTTGTGAGGGAAAAAGAGAATTATTATATTTTTAAATTGAATATTTCCCTCCAAAAAACTATATAAGGGGAGAGAGAGAGAGAAAAGAGGAAGAGAAGTGGCAAAGTATGCCAAGAATAGAAGGCCCCTTTATGACAATTTGCAACAAGAATACATGTGAAGAAAACAGTTAATTCACAGAGGAGTCACATTTGGAAATGCCATTTTGCCCCTTTTAATTCTAGGGGAGCATTACTAAAGTGAATGTACACTTGCTATGCATATCTGTCAAAGGGGTTGGGGTATGCAATAAGCTCTCACTTGAACAGAGGGTTGAGATGAACAAATTATCTAGTTGTGATATCTCCACACCTTTTGTTACCTTGGCATTGGAACCTTCTTCTAGATATTGATTCTTGAAATGCACAGGTTCCTATTTTTTATTTGAGTGCAGTAGAGCCTAATGGGAAATGTAAGGCCACAAGTTCAACTCCAAGCCCGATAATATATATGTTAAATGTGCAGCCCAGGGATGAGGTGAATGATGTTCAATGTCATTGACAAGTTCATCTTTGCCAATGACATTCCATTCCATGATGCATCCTCTTCTTATTTTAAGAAGGCCATGTCCAAGATTGCACAAGCAAGGCCTTCATATGTGGGACCTGGATAGAAAACTGAGAATCATCAGCTTCGATAAAAACTATTCCAAGAGAAATGTACTGATTGATGAAATAACTGCCACATGGGTCTCACATAGGTGCAACATTATCATGGATGGATGGATGTGGTTAAGTGTTGGATATTCAGTGCATGGCTAAGTGCAACATTATCATGAATGGGTGGATGCGGTTCAGTGCATGATAATGTTAACTGCATACACTTATGGCTGTGTTGATATTCAGTGGCCTCTTTAACTTTATGTTCCATTTGGAGACTTATATAAGCTCTAGCTTTTAGTTCTAGGACATGATATACAAATGGGAGAAATATAATGTTTACAGCATCGTGTGAGTTCACTCACCTCTAATGATGCAGGTCAATGTGGATGGTTCATTTGTAAATTTGCATTTTTCTGTAATGCATGGGAAAATTTATTCTTGGTCCTCTTGGATTATGTAAAATTATTTTGAGCCACAAGTAATTTTTTGAATTAGTAAGCTTTGACATTGTTTGTCATGTCTGCAGGCTATAAGCAACGGAGAATCAGGAGTTGATTCCATGGATATTGCTTTATGGAAAAAACTCTGCACTTCTCGGGATATTCTTCTTAATGAATTGTACAGCTTGAGTAGGGCAATTGATAAAAAAATTGATGAATTGGATGACGCAGAAGACACGACTATACAATTGGTTGCAAAAAAGCTTGATGGGCAAAAAACAGAAGCATGGGGTCTTAGAAATGGTATGATAATGGAAATGAAATCAAGGCTTGAAGAATCGGCAATTGTTTCGAGGACAGTTTCAGAGGTATAGATATTTTTTGAAATATAGCAGGAGTGCCTTTGTGCATCCCTACTTAAATGTATTTACATTGAAAGATAAAATTTTCAGCAATCACTGTAATTGTAATTGGCCGGTTAAATGGTATCATTATTGGCTTTGGGGAATAAGTGATATTGAGTTTATTCCAATTTTCTTTCATTTTCGCAGCCAGAAAATTGGCCATTTAAGACCAAAGGTGGGCAATCATCAGAGATGTCCAGGATAGAAATGTTAGAAGGACTCCAATCATTGGGGAGTCAGCTTTCTTCTATTTGGAATGCATTTTTGAGATTTCACAGGTAATGATGCCTAAGAAAAATAATACAACTTCTCTTTCTTCAGAAATTGAGGGATTTATTTTACAGCCACAATGAACTCCTTAGTAAAGTTATTACCTTGATAGAATGGAACTGGATGGTAAATTCTT
>VDFB02263371.1:0-18312 GCA_007258455.2 Sequoia sempervirens
GGTCACTTTTGGGCATGCCAATATTACTTCATACTTGGACTTCACATAAAAGCTTATTGACCGGTTTGATAAGAATGACCTAGAGTTACACTTTAGGGAGTTGGCACAACTCAAGTAGATTGAGACAGTAGATGCTTACATTTCAAAGTTTTAGAGGCTCTTGGTCATGGTGACAGATGGGTCAGAGCATAGGTTGATCATTCTTTTCATTGAGGGATTATCCTCGAGCCACTTCATGTTTGGATTAAGGCCTTCAAATGAGATTCTCTATATGATGCTATCATTAGAGCACAAGACATGGAGAATTCAATCCCAAAGAGTAAATTTACTTATAAACCTTTCCTTAGAAAAATAAAGACAAGAAACCCTTCCAAAAGGAGTGGCTTAGGAAAGACAAGTTAGATGACGAGGCTCATAAATAATTGAAAAGAAAGAAGTTATGTTTAATCTGTAAGGAGCCTTGGAAACTTAATCATAGGTGCATAGGTTAATAAGTCTCAAATTTCACTTGTTAGAAAAATGCCTAAGAATTATATTGATTTGTAGCCTTGAGGGAAAATTTGGTGGAAAAAAATTAGTTTTGTAATAACTCCTTAAATTATGATTTAAATGATCTAAAATATGTATTGTAGTAGGATAATTATGTTTCTAATAAATACTTTAGATATTAGAAAAAAATTCCTTGATTTTTAGCTATGGGAGTGAATAAGGTGAAAACCCTAATTGACTCTAATTATGCAATAAATCCTTGAATTATGCTCTAATATCCTTCCAATTTATTTTATATATGCTTTAATGTGACCTTAAAAAATTCACCAAAATTAGAGATGTATTTGCTTCCCAAAATGACCTCCAAAATAAAAAAAATTCCTTTCCTTCACAGTGCAAAGGTCATGCTATGATATGACTTGTAATGAAATAACTTTCACAATAGGCACTTAAGTATAACCCCTAAGATGAAATAAATACCTATATATGATTATAATAATATTTCTTTAACTTATTTAAGAGTTAAGATAGTCACAAGCTGACTACTCAACCCAATGCACACTAAAGGGTTAGGGGCATAACATTGAATGTACTTAAATGTGATTCTTGTTTGCATACACCATGGAAATATCAAGTACAAAAATGACATCATTTACCATGGTAATAGATAAAATAATATATATTTACATATAGGCCTATACATGGTTTAGTAACTACTATAATGTGTAACATAGTTTTGACATTGAATTGAAAGTACTTAAATGCGAGTCTTGTTTGCATACACCCTTTGGGGTACAATACATTTTTATTTTTTGGGTTTGTTAGGTTCTCAATCCTTCTAGAGAAAGATAAAATCCTAACTTGGTATTAGTGAATCACTAAATGGTATCCAATACTTAAACATAATTAAAAGAAGGTTCTAATCAAATGTGTTCTTTTCACTATCAAATATAACTTCATAAATAATCTATCCATAGTATTGTTTGTAGCAATAATTAATAGTGTTAAAATAAAATAAAAAAGGATATAAATAAATATTTTATTCCCAACACAAACCTCACTAAAGGTTCCTTACTACATCACGAGGATAAAAACCCAAGTCATACTATGTTGTGCTCATTTAACACTAAGTAAATTTCTTACCATACATTACTCTGTTTATTGTTGTTTGGGAGTATATTTATAGTTTCTATTAATAATTTTAATTCAAATAAAAATAAAATTTCATATACAATAAGGAAAGATTGTATAATAAAAAAATAACCATGTGGCATACAAAAATCTACATATGCTAAACAAAAAGTTTTTGAAGAAGCTCACATATACAATGTGTTTGCAACTTGGTATGTATTTCATTTCAAGACACTTTCATAATCCTTTGGACAAGCCAAAAATTCTATTCTATGATCTTAGTGTAATGAATTGATCCAAAATAATTGTGTAAATTATATGACCTTAAACCATTTTTAAATGTTAATTATTTGATATAAATAATTATGGGTTTTAATAGTTAACTCACATCTTATCACACTTAGATTTAATCATTGTTTACATCATATTATTATCATTGCATTCTAAAAAATAACCAAACAAATAATATATTTAACTCACAACCCTTTCCTTATTATAAAAAATGCACACAAAATATATTGTAACTTCATCATATATAATAGTAATAAACTACTTTGAGCATACTTGTGAAATAAATAACAGTGATACAATGTGGTTGAATCTATGAACAATGAAGCTCCAATGTGACCTTTGAGTGAGATCATCCTCTAGCCAAATGGGTGACATCCTTTGACCTTTGATCTCTAACAAATTTGTAGGTTTTCATCCTTAGATCCACATGCTCGAACACAAGTTCTCAAAATGGATTATGAAATGGATTTAGTTAAGTATAGATAATGATCTAAATGAAAAAAATCACTCTTTTATATCCTCCATAAACCAAATAGGTTGGTCACCATATACATCTACAACTTAAATTTTAAAAAGTGATCATGGGTGAGAAATATTCCACTTTGAATGTGATGACACCAAAAATAGACTATTGAAAATAATACACCACATGTTAAGAAGTTTGGAGGGGAATACAAACATAGGAATAAATATTGAGGATAAAGGATTAGCCACAAGAATCAAACTATAGGATAAGGTGTTAGGGGTTGATAAATGGGTAGGAAAATAAAGGAAAGTAAAAAAATCTAACAAATACAATGGTGAGGTGGTGATAGATGAAAGGAATGATAGGATGGAGAATTCTAAAACTTTGAAAACAAAAAGGGAAGATCAAAGTTGGAAGAAAATGCATACTCATGAAGGGAAAATATGTATCATATGGAAACAATGAAGAAAAAAGTACAATCCTATTATGTATACACTTAAATTGGTTGGAGATAGGACATGACAAGTATTCTATACTCAAAATTTCTTGTCCTTAAGCAATTATAGGTTCAAATGTTCCAATATCTTTGGGACCTCCCATGTTTCATCCTCCATTGAAAGATCTTTCCATCGAATTAGGTACTACTTAGTGCTTCTATTTCTTAGCTTCCTCTCCCTCACATCCATGACTAATTAAAGAATCAAAAGTAGTTTTATAGCTTCATCAATAATAGGGAATGAATTTGAGGGTTCTATATGTTTTCCTACCACCTTTATGAGGCAATAAATGTAAAATACATTTCGTAACTTCTTTCCCTTAGACAACTCAAACTCATGGGCTACTTCATCAATCCTCCATTTTTTAAGGCTAATAGAAATGTGATTTGAATTTTTGACCCACTTTAATTCAAGGGATGTTGATTGTATAGATGCAATCTCACAAAATTTCTTTGATATCAAATATTATCTCAATCCTATGATGGTTTGCATACAACTTATGTTGGCTTTGAGTGTGATGGAGATTATTCTTGAGTGACATCAAAATATTTTGGCTCTATTTGATCATATCACTTGATGTTGGTACCCTAATATCTATTACAATGAGAACAATGAAGCTTTGAGCCTCATATCTATACAAGGCCTTGAACATTGTCATCTTTATTAACTTATGGTAGGTGGTGTTGTAATAGTAATCCCCCAACTAGATCCACTTGATCTAAGTCTTTTACTGATTAACATCATTTACCAAGAAAATTTCCAACACTTTATTCACAATCTTGGTTTGGCCATTTGTTTGTAGGTGGTAGTTGGTGTTGGAGGTGAGCTCAATTATTTTCAAAAGGAAGAGCTCTTACCAAAATAAACTCATGAAGCAACTATCTCTATCACTCACAATGCTCTTGGGTAGTCCATAGAGTTTCATCACATTCTTGAAGAATAGATTGGACACTTGTGGTACCTTTAGATTTAAAATTTTAAGAGATAGAAAATAAATGTAAATACTTAATTATTCTATCCACAAATACATACATTTATTCCTTACCTTGGAGTTTAAGATTCTCGTAATGAAATCTATTGAGACACTTTCCCATTTCTACTCCAGGATGGCCAATGGTTGCAAAAAACCTATTAGAAATGATTATTCCATTTTATTATTTTGACAAATGATGTATTATTTGATATGGGTGAGGATGTAATCTTTGAGTCCCTTTCATATGAACCTTTCCTTGATATGTTTGCTGGTAGTGTGGCCCACCAAAGGAGTGCCATGAATTTCCCACAAAATCTTTCCTTTCATCCTTGATTATGGACCAAGTATACTCTTCCTTCAAGTAGAGAATGAGTTCATTGTATATGGTGTACTTATCATTTATCAAATTCCCTTCCAACACATTAACTGTGAATTCATTCTTGGTGTTGGTGTGAACGTGGGTATTTCCTATTCGGTTTCACCATTTACAGTGTGAGAAAGGTACATTATCTAACTAGTTCCTAGTTAGGAACTTTTCACAAATGTTCACATGTTAAGTTTACTTAATGAGTTCATAATATTTGTATAAGTCTCTTGTTGACATCTGATCTGATATGATCTTATCCTCTAGTTGTCACATGACATAGTATTAAGACACTTGTCATCATCCTAGTTTTTCCTACCTCTCAATGTTGCCTATATAAGCAAGGTATCATATATACATTTTTTATTTCATAGTATTGGATATGTTTTGATCTAATATATTTTGCATCAATGATTGCAAATTTATTCTCTTGTAGAAGGATTTTTTTTGTAGGTAATCCTTGGATCTTGATTCCTTGAGGGACTCTAATTTATGCTCTTTCTATTCATTCTTGTGGAAGGATATTTTGGTTTTTGAGGTGATCTCAGAGCTTGAGTCCTTGAGTGACTCTAACACTTGGATTACTCTATTATGATTTCATTCTTCCAATCTACGAAGATCTCTGACATGGAACATATATTTAGCCTTTTGGATAGCGCATCAAAAATAAAATTATTCTTTTCTCTAACATAATCAATATCAGCTATCTATAAATACGTGTTGGCCATGTCCCCATAGACTAATCTTTCCCTCAATTTGATTGAAAATCCTACCCCTAAGAGCTTTGTGAAAATTGAGCTTATTGAGAGTCACCCTCTCACCCCATCTAAGAAACTTGCTAAGACTTCTCCTAATCCTGAGGACCCTTCGTGGTTGGATCTTCTTAAAGCCACTCCTGAAAAATGGAGCGTTGTTTCTATTGGCCCTGCTGTGAATAAAAAAAGGAAAATACTTATCAACAAATTGGGGGCTGACCCAAACACACTCACTATCTCGGATGACAATGAAAACCTAGAATGTTCTACTCCGGTGGGCCGAACGTCTAACAAGCTTGTTTTGGTGGCGTCAAAATGGTCGGATAGCAATAAAAATTTGAAAAGTTCAGGAGAAAAATGTGTCTCTAGATCTCATGATAGTAAGGGGAAGAAGGCAGTAAAGGAAGATATTGATTCCTCTTGCGAACTGTCTTGGTGGTAGGTCTGTTGAGGAGGAGGATTCCAACAATGATTAAATTGAAGGAGATTCAAAATAAGAAGAGAGTCAAGAGGCTAAAGAAGATATTGATAGGGTTGTGGATAATGAAAATGCAACCAAGGACCCAGAGGTTATGAAAAAGGTTGTTATGGCTACGGTTTTGGGTCAAGAAAAAATCAAGAAGCAATAGAGGAGAAAGGCGACAGAGGGTGAAGAGGACTTATCCGGAAAGATGGAGCCTAAAGAGAAGGTCGAAGACCTGCTCATAGCTTTAAGTTTGATCGAGGATGCATAATCCTTGGTCTTTGTTCTTCTTTTTTGTCTCTTGTTGTTATGGTTTTTTGTGTTACTCCTAATGGTTTTAATACTGTTATTGGTCGGTGGTTCCTGGACTATCATATGTTAAGCTTTATTTCCGTTAATAGGTTTAGTTTTTGCATGGACATTACTTTAAGGTTATTTGGTTATAACCTGCTCTACTGGTGGAATTTCAAGAAAAAATGGTTGTATTTTTTTGCTATGTCTGATAGGGCTAAAATGTTTGATCTGGAAGGTATTGGATAAATTTTTGATTGTTGGGTAGGGGAAGTTTCTTTTAGTTCTACTTCCTCATGATGCTGTTTTGACTAGTTGTTGTTCTTTACGTGCTGTACTCATCTGTATGGGTTAGGGCCCTTTCCCTGCTTACTCAATCAAAAAAATAATCAATATCAAAATCATATTCTTGGATTTTTCTTACCAAAATTTTCTTCCACTTATTTAGATCCTTTTAATTGAGAAAATATCTTATACTATTCAATGGATATTGATCACAGATCAACCTCCAACCAAGTATTTCTTGAATTGGCCAACATTTCCTTATCATTAATGGGGAACTATCTTTCCACCTCTATGAGTTTCTAACTCTAAGTGATCAGGTCTTTGTTTTGAATGATCATGGCCCTAATCCTTATCCTCATGCATCACATTCCAATGTGAAAGGAAGAGAAATCCAAAACTACTAACGTAAGAAACAATCTCATTACCTCTTTGAATATGAAAAACAATCTTTTTGTATCCTAAATCCCCACAAAATATCCCTTCTTTATAGGTTCATTAAAGGTATAGATAGTTGGGAGAAACCTTTATCAAATCATCTATAATAGTTGTAAAGGTCGAAGAATCCTTGCAGGTGTGCCAAGGTCCTTCTGGGAGGCCAATCTTGAATTGATTTGATCTTCTCTATGTACACCTACACTCCCTTTATGTTTATGATGTGACCTAGGTACAAGATATCTATAATAGAAAACTCACACTTCAACGAATCCTTGGTAAACAAATTTCGTGATTCCAAAATTCCTAAAACTTCATTAATGTGTCATAGGTACCTCTTCCATTTTACTATAGATCAAAATGTCATCAAAGGAGACAAGGATGAAATTTATTATTTTCTTGGAAAAAATAATTCATGCATGACTAGAAAGTTGTCTGAGTTTTTTTTAAATCAAATGGAATGACTAGAAATTTATATGCTTGTAGTGACATCAAAAATACATCTTGTGAATGTCATCTTCTCATACTCTAATTTGATGGTAGTTTGATCTAAGATTTATTTTTGAGAAATATAATGCTCCGTGAAGCTCATTTATCAATTCATCAATCTTGGGAAGGGGGTATTAATTCTTGATATTCTTCTTATCTAATTCTTTGTAATTGATGCATATTTACATTATACCATCTTTCTTCTTCACTAAAACCATAGAGGAGTAAAAATGACTTGAGATAGGTCTAATGTACCTCACTTATAGTAGTTCCTTATTGGCCTTTTCAATTTTCTCCTTATGTCTCGTAGGGTTTCAATAAGGATTTTGATGACGGGCTTAGTGCTCTCTTCCAACTCAATGGCATTCTCAAAACCTCTATTTGGAAATCTCCTTGGAGGAATGTTGTTGAATACTTTACTATGCTTGTCCAAGATGCTTTGTACATTCACATGATATGCCTTCTATCCTTTGATTGGTTTTGTGATATCACCAAATGTTGAGTTGCCCACATTGGTTTCCTATGATAGAAATTACTCTCCATTGTATTAGTTGATACAATCCTCAAGACTTTATTTTTAATTCCCTATAGTACCACTTCTTTTTCCTTTTATTGAAACTTGATTTCCATGGTTTGGATTTTTTTTGTGATCTCTCCTAACGAGTGCAACCATTAGATACCTAGGACCATATTCATGTCTCCTATGCTGACAAGATAGAAGTCATCCTTTATTTTATATCCTCCCATATTAAGATTTAGATGGGATATATTTCTAGTACATTTGATGGTGAAAACATTAGCCACCATAATATTGAGTCCTTCAAACTCCTCCATCTTGAGGCCTTGCTTGGCCATCAGTCCCTCATGAATGGATTTATGAGTGTCACCAATGTTAATGAGTATTCACACTTTGACCTCGTAGGACCCCACAAATGCAAAAGGGGTTGCACCTTAGAGTACCAAAGAGCATGGAAAGAGTACCTCTTAAGATGAACTCTTCCTTTTTTGGTTGATCTTCTTCTTCTCTCATCTCCTATTTAGGTTCTTCACTCTATATTTTGTACCTTCCTCATATCCTAATTAATCATCAAAATTCACCTCAATATAATCTAATTTTACTTTCTCAAGACATCATGTCTATAATACCATGAATCCTTGTAGATGAAGCACAAATTCATCTATGCCAATTTATTCCTTGCCTCAATGTATATTCTTGATAGAAAAATCTTAATCTGATATAAGTTTTAATGAATAACCTTCTTTAGAATGAAGGTTTTAGTTTGAAAATTATTATTTTGCATGGAAGTCTCTATTACCAAAGCTCACTTGATGACCTCTTGTAGGGTAGGTGGTTCAAAATACTTGACCAACCCCTTGAGAGATTTGGTTAATCCTTTGATGAAGAGCATAGTTAATCTTTTCTTTGTGATACATGACACCATTATTGATAAATTTTGAAACTCTATTACATATTTCTCCACTAAAATACACTATTTGAGCTGAATCAAATATTTTAAATAAACTTCATGATCCTTTTGATCATACTTGTCAAACAAAAGTTTGCATAATTCATCATATGAGGTGATCAATTTGTGACCTTGAGTGATCAGGCCATGGTACCACCACTTATGTGTAATCTTCAATCATTGATATGAGGGGAATGTGTGTGTCTAGATTGTATACCCATACATGAGTTTAGCATCAGTTAGATCATCATAGGGAGGGATTGCCAACTTCCCCAAATCTTGTTGCCTATCTCTATAAAATAATTGTAGCCTAAGCTCAATGTTTGTAACCATTTTGGGATTTTTCATGTTCATATAATTGGTGGAATTTTATTTTAGATCTCCTTAGGAATATTTTTGTATTTTATAATTTACATGACAAGGTCTAGTATCATCATAATCTAAGTTATGAGCTTCAAGTTTTGGAGCCTCCAACTTATTCAAAAAGGTAGGTTGATTTGGTCTTGCCATTGAAACAAGAACAACACTTTATGTGTGGCTTTGAGTTGGCTCTAGATTATTACCCTTAAAATAACTTTCTTCACTCATCGACTATCTAGGAATATTCATATTATTGTCCATCTTGTGAAGCAACTGTTCCACCATATCAATCATACAATTAAACATTCTTTTGATTCAACCCTCTAGATTTTCATATATTCTCATTCTCCTCTCTCTTTATTTTATATTGTTATTTTCGGGTATGTGCAAGATCATCATGGAAAAATAGGCCCTTAAGTGGCGAAAAATTCAGAAAAATCAGAGTTAGGCAACTTGATGTAAAAATTTGAATAAGTTATCTATATTATTTCAAAAATATGTAAGAATATAATCTATAGAAAATTGAATGTAGTTTCTAAGCTACTAGGTTTATTTAAAAAAAAAACCCTATTTGGTGAAAATTTGAAATTTCAATGCAGTAGTACTTAAATTTAAGGGAAAAAATAAGTAGGTGTCTATCTAACCACCCTAACCACAATAAAATGAGAATATTTTTTTATAATATTTTAGATATAAGTAGAGGAATCATGTCTTGATGTGATGCATATTTTTTTGTAATTTTTTTCCAAGTAAATAATTAATTATGAATTTTTATTACAAATTTTAAAAAATATAAAAACTTGTATATTTGACCACCTTAACTTAGTCAAACTTCATGAAATTCAATTTTTTTGTTTTAATCCTATAGTATGCGAAGCATAGAATGTGACGTATGTTTCGATTCAAAAATGTAATACCATTTGAAAGCTATAGATGTTTTTCAATCAACCTATCAATCAGGACTTTAGTCGTAATTCAAATAGAAATGAATAATAATTATTTATTAAATTCAAAGTAAAGCATAATTTATATTGGTGGAAAGCTGAGAATCTCCTTTAAAACCCTTTTGTTTCATCAATTTTGGGTAAAAAAAGAAGTCGTCAGCCACATACCCTACACATACCCATCATATCACCACTTTTTGGCCCATCATGATCCTAGACATACCCTCTCTATAAATTTTTTTTAAGAGATTTTTGAGTCTCAAAAAACTCTATAGATTATATTTATTTCTTGATCTCTCTCAAGTGATATGTGTTTTCTTTGTCATTCTACAACATTAAACTAAAACATGAAAAGTTGAATTTTGAATACATAGGTTGGAAAGATCACTATCATTGATACCAATGTAATGTGTCAATCCAAAAATAATTATGCAAATATGAATTCAAAGTATTTTTAAACCCTTTTCAAATGCTAATTAGTTTGGAAAATAATATTGAGTTTTAATATTTAACTTAGATCTTATCAAACTTAGATTTGAACATTGTTTACATCAGATTATTACCATTGCATTCTAAATAGTAACAAAAAATGTAACTCTTAATCCTTTCCTTATTAGAATAGAATCTAAAAATACATGCAACATAGATCGTAACTTCATCAAATATAACAACAATAAAATACCATGAGCATAGCCACAACAAATAAAAATAAAAATAATACAATATGGTTGAATCCACAAATAGTGAAGTTCCAATGCAACCTTTGAGTGAGATAATCCTCTAGCCAAATGGGTGAAATCCTCTAATCTTTGAAACCAAAATTATTTTGTGCTTTTATTTGTGATAGATTTATATGCTTTTATCCTCAAATGCACACACTTGAACACAAATTCTCTAAATAGATTCTAAAAGGGATTTAGTTAAGTGTAGATAATAATAATCTAGATGAAAAAAATTACTCTTTTATATCCTCCACAAATAGAATGGGTCAACCACCATGTACACCCACAACTTCAATTTTAAATAGTGATCATGGGTAGGAAAGATTCCATTGTGAAAGTGATGACACCAAGTCTACTAGAAAAAATATGACATGTGCTAAGAAGTTAGGAGGGAAAAAAATAGGAATAAATATAAGGGATTAGAGGTTAGCCACAATAATCAAACTATAGGACTAGGTGTTGAGGGTTGAGAAAAAAACAATTTATAAGTTTAACAAATACAACATTAGGGTGATGATAGACAACATGTATGATAGAATGGACAAGTTTGAACCTCTAATAGTAAGAAGGGAAGAGTGGATTTGAAAGAAAAGGTGTACAAAGGAAGGGAAAAGACACAAAAAATAGAAACAAGACAAGCACAAACCTAATATGTACATACTTATATTAACTGGATATGGGGCATGACACTTAGCTTTCGTTCTACACAAAGTATAAAACTATATATAGATCCCTAAAAAGGAACTTATAAATCCCTCTAAGCTCCTCCAATAGCATAATAATATTTTTCAAAGACCTTATTCCATTATATTCCCTTAATCCCCTCTTCATTGGGCACTATTTGCATACCATGAGGAGTATTGATTGAAATTTCATAAGTTCCAATTTCCTTTCTTTGCAACATTGGCATAGTTGATAGAGAATTAATAAATATTTTAAGGGATGGAGATGAAATGTTGTGGCTGATATTGCACCATACCATCCGTAGTATGGTGAGATGAAGGCCACACCTCTATCTCTAAAATGGAGTTCAAAATCAAAAACATTTTTTAGGGTTTTACCAAAACAAATGATCTATGTATTGAATCTTTCCTATTCTCAAAACATTCATTTCCCCTATTTTGAAAAATTTAAATATCATGTAGTTTAGGTAACAATGAATTATTTAAGGTTATAAATAAGATAGGATAAACATTATGTACATCTTTAAACATAAAAATATATAAAGTTTCACATCTAAAAATATATGTATTCCCTTACTAATATCACAAATGTATATTAATTATTAACTTACCAAACACCTTATGGTCCAAGCATGATAGAAACTACTCAAGCATGATTGGCTAACAACACCATTTGAGAAATGATTCAATGAATAGTTGAGTGATCAACAAACATAGAGTATAATACCAAGACATGATGACCTACTCAAGCACTAGTTACATTGTCCAACCCATGGTGCTACTTATTCAAGACATCATACGACCTTATGATATTCTCCCTCTAACTAGGGAAATAGCACCTTGCAAACACAAATCAAGAAAATAACAAGTTAGTGATACATCATATAGCTAAAGTAAAATAAATAGATTATAAATTAGAATAAGTTAGATTTATCACTTCAAAAAAATAAAATATAGTGATTGTAAGTTGAACAAACTCATATTAATCATAGACACATTACAATCACCTATGCATGCATCCAACACAATATTTCAATACAATATTATCAAAATTCATATAAATATCTTGATCACATCAAAATTATAATTAGTTCTAATTATTTGAATATGAAATATATAGATTACTACATCCTTTTTCCCTTATAAGAGAAGTTGTTCTAGAAATCAGCCCTTAAAATTTTAAAAAAAGAAGGTAAAAACATCTCATTTCTTGGGCATTTTCCCAACTTGCACTTCATTCAAAGTATTGGTTCCATTGGAATTTGTATTACTCAAGGTTGTGGTTCTAGATCTACACTTATTGATGCTTGATTACTTTCAATAGTTATAATTCCTATATTTTACATCAATCCAATCACTTTAGAAGTAACATATGAAACTAGTTATGGATCTTTTTTAGAGAAGGTGGTAAAATAGGATTGCAAGCCATTAGGTTGATATTTTATAAGAATTTGAATTGTTTGAAAAATCTAGGAGCTAGCTTGGTATCTTTGTTATATTTATGAAGTTCTAGTGTGGTTTAAATCTAAAATAATTTCTTTGAATATTAAATTATTTGGGATTTTATATTGATCCACATAGATTTTAATTTTTTAGTGGATTCCTTCAATCTCTATCTAATTAGTTTTAACCATTCCTCATGTACTCCTTTAATATCTCTAAATTTATGACACCATGGTACTCAAACTTATCCCAACTAAGGGGTATTCTATACTTCTATATGTGGCTTTAAATTAGGCAGTAAAAATGGAGGAATTATAAGATTTATTGCACATAAACTTAGCCAAGGAAAGTTACTATTCCCATTTATACTATTAATCCATATAGTACATTCATAAAATATCATCTGCCACTTGATTTATCTCTCTATTTGACCATTTATTTTTATATCTAGTAGGGAATATTGTAATTTTAGAATCGCACACAATGCTAAAAAATAATAGTCCAAGATCTTGATGTCACTCTCACATCTTTATCACATATTATCTTTTATATAATTCCATAAAGTATAAGAAATTATTTCACAAACCTTTTCACTAAGGCAGGGGAATCATCTTTTAGTTTACTTGACCTATGAAGTATGAGACCTTAGTGAGCTTATCAACTAATGCTAGTTTGTGAGCTACAATTGATAGTTTTCTACTTATACTTCAAAATGTCATGAAAATGTAGAAAACCATATAGATGCATATGCTTAACTTTGACCAACTAACACTCAAAATACTAAGTACAAGATTCACTATTTCTCTTTTCATTACCCTCCAAAAAAATATAATGGCTTATATATTGTAACATCTTGATCAATACTAGATGGGTCAGCCCACAATATTGTGTCCCACATTTTGGCCAAGTTGGACATTGAAATCAACATTTTTCACCAAATTTTCACTTTATGAAACCTATAGAAACTAAACAATTAATAATTTGGAGATGATGTGAACTAGTTATTTGTAGGGATTTGTGTGTAGATTCTAAATATATTTAAAAAATAGAAATAAATTGTGTTTTTTTTACATAACTTTTAATAACTTAGTTTTTACAGTAAACAATATTTTAAAATAGTGACATTTATGTTGTCACACAACTTTTTTTATTGAAAGGATAAAATTATAATTTAAAAAAATTATATTTGTAACATCAATATCTAGTGGATGAATATTTTTTCATAATTTTTTGTTAAATTTTAAAAAAAATTAATTTTTGAAGTCAAAGTAATTATAAGTTGGACGTAGGTATGTCGTCACACATAATTTTTTTGTATATATTAAAATTATTATTTATTTTTTTGGATAAAACAAGAACATCAATACCTTGTGCACACATATTTTTTAGATTTTTTCTCTATTTTTCTATTTTTTCACGTGTGTGAAACTGTGAGGCCTACTATTTGATACACCCTATTTGGCAATATTTTGATTCGAACATTTTTCTACTCTATGTGGTTTAGACTATTTAGGATGATTATGGAATTTGGGTGTTATGTTTGTTTTCTGTTTATGGTGCTTATGATGATTATATGCATGCTATGCTTTCTTATTTGATATGCTCGTGTGGATCTGATTATCATGGTAAGAATGGGTAAGTGGTTTTGGTATAGAATTGATAAGATGTTGAATTTGAATTAAGTGATGATGTGATCTATTATATAATGTCATGACTAGTCATGAATTTGTAGAATATTTTATTTGCAAGAGAAAGAATGAATTGTGGATATTGATATTTCTAATTCATTGATTTCAATATTTGATTATGTTAATTATATATATAGAATGGTTGATTTAATTATTGATTATCATATATTGGATATATTGACAAGTGAAAATTGAGTGTGTAGGTACACGCCCATGGCCAATGGGATTGGAGGTAACCAAGGGTACCTGATTGTGTAAGCCAAGTGAAACCCATTATGGTCCATTTGGAGAATGGACCATAGCCTCTTGTGTTGTATTTTATTTTGTGATTAAAAAGATTTATTGTTGAATCTTGTGACTATGCTTTCAAAGTCAATTAAACTTTTGATGAAGGTTTTGGGGTATTTTGGAAATTATTTTATTATGTTTGAATTTCAATTTCTTTTGGGGGTTTAAAAAGGTTGGATTAGTCCTTAAATTGGGTTAATTGACCCTTAATTAACCCCTAGGATGGTCACCTATGGGTTAGGGGTCAAATCAAACCCATAACACCCATAACTTTTGAAAATTGCAAGTTGTGACCTTTCTTAATTGGCCATTAAGAAGGGTGGCGGATTTTTGGGATGGGATTAGAGTGTTGGCTCCAAAATATCATTTATGAGATTTGAAAGCCTTTGTTGAGTTTTGAACACTCTTTGGCCTTTCACTCTCCCAAGAGTTCTCACACATGTGATAAATTGTCGGGAGGTGTGTCCATAGGAGGTTGACATGTGTCACTCTCCCCTTCAAGGGTTTCCAACCCTTGACTCCTATTTGAATCCTTTGGAAAGCCAAAGGAAGGGGTTCTTATTTTTGGCTTAGTGCTTGAATTACTTTGGAAGGGAAAAAATTGGCTTGGGCTTGAAGGAGTAGAAGATTGGAGTTCAACTTCAACTTTTCTTCATTTTGGCTTGGATTTGAGGTAGGCTTTACTTTACTTGTATGCATGTTTCCCCTTTTTATCTCTTGTGTATGGAAGTATGAGAAGATTATGGGTGTGAATTTTTTGTTCATTTTATGTGCCTTTGCATCTCTATTTGTTTGGGTATAGGGTTGTATAGGATAAACTCACCCAATGTGGGAAGAGCATCCTTGTGGGGGATAGGAATGTGTAGGAACCTCTATGGGGAGATTGTTCCTCCTTTGAGAAGGAGAGGGAAAAGAAAATGGGTATGAGTACCCAAATTTTTTTTATGATAGTATGGTGTATTGGGAGGTTGTTGTATGAAGGGGGCATGATATGCAAAATTTTGATGAATGGGTGGATTGGAGAAGAAGAAAAAAAAATGTGATGTTTGGTCATTTTTACTTGCTAGTAAATCTCCCCATATAGAAGATGTCCACCTCTATCCCCGTCTTTGGATTCTCATAGAGTCCTTATGTAAATGTGAAACCTCGGTCGAGAGTATCATTTTTATGTAATGTTTGCTTTTGAATGGCTTGTTGGTGTTATTATTTAGTGTACCCAGGATTCTTGGTTTCCTCCTAGCTCGGGGGTGGTTGGTTTTTCCAACCAATGGTTGGGAGGTGAGTACCACCATTGGCCCATGAATATTTTTGGGTTCTTGTGTGTTTCTTGTGTAGGTGGTGTTGCTAGATAAACTTACAGTTTTTGGAGTATTCCTTCTCCCCTTTGCCTGCATACATTGGGAATATTTGGAATTGTTAAATCCCCCTTTTTGACCATTTGAAAAATATTGCAAGGATGCATATAGAGGAAGGAAAACACATATATTTTTATACACCTGCCACTTGTAGTTGAGCATGACTTATCTCAGCTCCTGAAAGGCCACACAAAACTTTCTTAGCCGAGTTATGTTTCTGTTTGAACAACATTGAATTCATTCTGCTATTTCTTAGATAAATGAGTAATGTTGAAAGTAACATTATACAGTCTACTTAAAGATGCAATATTCAGTGTTAAAATACAATATGAAACTAGTAAGAAATAAAAAAAAAATTGATGGTTGTGTTTTTTCCCATCGCGCAAAATTGAAGGCATGGCATTTGGTATTAGAGCCTAGGTTCGGTAAACCCACAGGGTTACAATTTTGAATAAAGAATAATTAGAAATGCTCATCAAAAAATTTAAAATGGTTTACTCTCTAATGAAGGGGGTTCGAATGCCACCCCCTTCTAATGAACCCTCTAATGAACCCCCTTCTATATAATGAACTCCTCCTTCTATCGAACCCTATTTTATATATAGGTCTTCAAATGGAATTTTTCACCTTCCCCTCCACCATTTCAAAATTTATGCATTTTTTTGACTATCAAAGCTTGGGAAGGAGGTGCAAATGGAGTCAACTTGATAAACCAAGTTGGGTGATTGTAGTGATCGAAACATGCTTTCCAACAACTATAAATTTAATATATTTTTTTTTTATTTTATATTTCTGTTTTAGCTCAGTATTCCATTACTGTGTCTGAAACGAAAAATAATTGTAAAAAATAGTAAAAGTGAGGGAATTTTTTATATAAAAAAAAGTATATCCACTAGGTACTGATGTCCTTCAACAACAAAAAGAAAATTGAATTTGAATACATACCAAAAAAGTTATGCGAAATGAAGTGCACCTATGTCTAAATTATAAATGTTTTGACTTCAAAACTTAATTAAAAGAAAAATATTCAACAAAATGCTATGAAACAAAATGAAAGCCCTAGATACTTGTGTTACCAACCTAAATTCAAAAGAATTCAGAGTTTTATCCTTTGTAGAAAAAAAGTTATGTGAGCCGAAGTACACACCACTTTTAAAAAATGGTGTTTACTATTAAAAACTAGTTATCAAGGGAGACACAAAAAAATTACAATTTAATTTCAATTTTTTTTTTAAAAATACATTTAAAATCTAGAGACAAAATCTCACAAATATCTAGTTTACATCATTTTCAAATTCCTAATAGTTTACCTACTATAAGTGTCAGAAAGTGAAGTTTTCTTCGAAAATGTTGATTTCAATGTCAAGTTTGGCCAAAAAGTGTAACCCATTATTGTGGGATGACCTTTCTAATGCTGGGAACTCTAAGAAATGGTTGAGTCTAAACTTGTATGGTTTTGTATTGTATGTTCAAAGTAATGTTTTATAAATTGGGTTGCATTAGGAAATGGTGAAAATGCTAATTCCTTGTCATAAGATAACTTTAATTTCTTTACCATTGAGCAATCCTACTTTAATGAATCACCTTTTTGAAAATGAGACACTAAATAACATCCTACACCCTCCTTTCCATCCCACTTTAGACTCTTCAAGTAAACTAGGATAACAAGGAGGAACTTGACCAAGAGCGGTGCAATTTGGTCATTGCATTATTCGTAGCATTAAGAAACTTTGAAGTATTTCCCCCAATTTCAAAGGATGGGAAGTGGTTGTACCTAGTGAGTTGTGCAAGGTCTTAACGGACTGAAGGTTTCCAAACCATCTTAATTTTTTAGTAAATGGCCAAATAGGTATATATATTTGTTAGATCATCTAATGCCATTTTTTTTGGATTCACTTCATAAATTGACCTCTAATCAATTTTAAAACTTGGTCCTTAGTAGAGATAATAAGGTGATCATGGTGAAATGAGTCTGCCATGTTGTAGAAATTAAACCTCGGGTTTTGGGTTAATAAGGAATTGGCACACCTAACCAAAGAAGGATTGCCTTGCCCCTTTGTCTAATGAAAATGTTGCTATAATTCTCTTCCTTATATTTATATGCTCTAATTGTGCACAACCTTCAAATAAACCTTCAATTAACAATTCTTGAGTTTTAATGTAAGGATGGTGAACTTGAAAATGGGTAAGGATGAGGGTGTTCGAGACACCACTAGGGAGATAGAAGCCTTGTCTTATTTTATTTATCTATTTTTTTCATAAAGAGAAGTTTCCTTTCCCTAGAATCTAAGTTGGCGAGTCACTTTGATCTCCAAGTCTCCCCCTGTTTCTAATAAAGTAATATATTGATCAACTAAAGGTATCCTATATTTTTCAAATTAGTGTAGTTAACTGTTTTGTTTCGTATAAAGAGCAAAGGATTATAACCTCAATCTCT